>LKNJ01001728.1:84227-95075 GCA_002120245.1 Maccullochella peelii
CACACACACACACACACACACACACACACACACAAAGTGTGTCCATCTGCACACCAATGAGATCAATTTGAAAATGGGTGAGTGTGTATCATATTGCAGGTTTTCCCTCCACAATACTGTTTTCTGATTATTTTCTAAAACATTGCTTCACTGACACACCAGAACAACGGCATCATGTTTTAACTTCATCTGTTGGGGATGTGCAGGCCGCTAGAGGCAGCAGCTTTTAGAAAGTGCAGGATCATTTCTCTGCTTTTGCATCCACATCTGCAAATAAAATGATATTCCTTTTCAAGTTGGACAATATTGTTGCTTATTTAATGTTTGTCAATTAAAGCTAATTCACACGAGACACCTCACTGACACATTCAGCATATTTCGTTTAGTATAGTCTTAGACTGTCATTCCATATTCTCCAATTTTCAATTAATATTCTCAAATGTTATTCTCAATTAAATTCAAAATGGTCTGAATTTCATTGCATATATATAAACCAGAAAGAGAGAGATACTGTATGTGTATGTCATCTTCAAAGGCATGTCTTCAGCTTAATAAGATAAAGCCCCCAACAGAGTTGAAACACAGCCGTGTCCAGGCAGCCATAATTCACTGTACGGTTATCCTCATCTATTGAGTTAATGTTCTCTGTAGGCCTGTAGAAGTGACAGTCAGCGGCATATGGACGAGTCAAAGACACACCTGCAGACAGAAATTAGAAATCTAATCAGAAACAGGATGTGACTCATATCGGGGACACTAGTGTACATGTAAACATACTCTGTATGTGTGTGTGTGTGTGTCCACAGGTCAGGTGGGGCTGGTGGTGGGGCTGCTGTTTGCCTTCCTGGTGGTCCTGCCTGCAGTGCTGCTGCTCTTCTACTGCTACAGGATTAAGACGTCCTATTACCATAAGTGGCTTTCCCAGAGAGAGAAGAACAAGAGCAACAAGTACTGTGTCCTGTCTGCCTGTCTGTCTGTCTGTCTGCCTGCTAAAAACACATTACACACGTTACTGGAACTACATCCAGAATGGAGGGAAAGCATGAAATACAGGACGCCATTACATTATTGAAGGTTATTGATGATTATCTCATCATGTACTTTTTGACATCTCCATAATGAATCAGATATCAGACTAGTAAAAAGAAATGACAGAGAGAAAAAAACAAGATCATTTGTGTAATTCTAATGCTGCTTCTCCTCTCAGACCGCGCTCTATCTTGGAACTTCTTGAGGGTGAAAAACAATAGTGTATTACTATGCAGTGGAACCTTCACATATCACACTGTCTGCAGGGAGGGAAACAAAACATGAAAGAAGGAGGAAATGAAACATGCATGGAAGGAAGAATATATTTCAGGAAAAGGAAGGAGACAGGAAGTGGTGGAAAAGAAGGAAGTAGGGAAAATGTGGCAATAGAATGGATTAAAAAAAAAAGGTGATGGAGGGGGGAAGAAATAAATAAGAAAGAGGGAAGGCAAGGAGGAAGTGGGCATGCCATGACTGTGATCGATGCATACACCGGATCTTTCCATCTCTACATCAGCATAAATTGCAGCATTTTGTGCTGCAGCTCACCTCCATCAGAACCAAACAAAATCCATGTCCTCATAAACCCCAGAGCTTCCTTTATGAGCACCGCCATATACCTCACCCAGACAGACTCGTCATAACACTGGCTGAGTTAGTGCCTCTGAAAATACTCAAGTCTTCCACAGTGATTTACAGAACAGAAATGTCTCTGGAGAGGATCCAGCATTGCAGCAGCCTTTTAAAGACCCTGACCTTCCAAATGAAGACGGAGAGAAATGCTGAACACAGGTGATATTGGGCCTCGGCAGGATTTTACGGTAACTGCAGCTAAAGGGAGACAGAAGGGAGACGAACTGAATGAATGGCTTTCGATATGGAAAACTGAAACACTACGATGATTAAAAAGACCCTTAATGGCACCAGCTGCAATGAAAACCTTCTGCTTTTTTTGGTTTTGTTCCATGGCCAATAGTTTGGGTTCATTTACAGTTCAACAGTGGAACGGTGGGAGGCTCGAGCTGATTAAAGGCCTTTCTAAGCATTTAAACTGTACACCAGTATGCTTGGAAAGCTTCCTAATCAGCTAAGAGCCTACAGTATATACATACACTGACTTACCAGTTTATTAAGTCAATTGTTCCTTTGTGAAGCTTGTTATATTTAGGTTCAGGTGATTTTCAGAGGCTGTAATTAGCTGTGTTGTTCTACTGGATTGCATGTGTCTGCAAGGTGATAGTATGTCAGCTATCCTTTACCTCCTCATTTCATCTGACATCATGCTGGATGAGAAACTTCATGTTTACTTCTGTCACTTCTGTTTCTTTTGCCACCTGGGGCCCTTAAATCAATGCCAGATTGAGAAGAGTGATGAAGCAGCACAGCTTTCAGGCGTCAGACTCGGGTTTAGTTTTTTGCTTGTTCTCATTTCTCTGCTCAGGACGGAGGCATCGGTGGAGAAAGGGAAGAATGGCCATCTGAATCCTGCCTTTCACCTGAAGGTGGTCGGACCAATCAACAAAGCTAGCAGCCACAAGGGGGTGAGTAGAATGTATATGGTAAAGAAAGAAAAAAAAATGCAAGGAAGGGAGGAAATAGGAGGGGTGGTGACTGTTTCTCTTGCTGTGTTTTAGTGAATAATGGGCCATCCATGAGGTTGACCTTTATATTAAATGGCCTCATTTTACAGCAGCTTGTTATATTGTGTGACCACTTAGAGTCTGCCTCCTCCCACAACACAACACTCCTCTGCACTACTTCAAAATGCCTTCAGCATTATTTCATCATGTCGTTATATCCTTGTTTTTATAGCATTTATTTAATTAAATGGGTTTGCATCTCAGGGTTAGGATACATTTGTCACTGGCAAGGACAGAGATAGAAAAGGAGAAAGGGAGGAGACAAAACAAGAAGGAGAGTCAAAGCATGGAAGGAAAAAGGGCCTTAATAAGAATAATAATAAACATTATTCACATAGCATCTTTTACACAAAAAATGGAGCTCAATGGTAATTACATTAAGGGTAACAGCTAGGATTGATGACAAATGATTACCACTCACAAAAAATATTGAGCTTAATATTGAGATATCAGTATTAAGGTTCTTGATTAGTTTTTTTTATCACACCAAATGTAGATCACTTAGCCTGGGAACCAGATGAATCTGCGAGCTCATGCTTTATTTGCTCTGGCAGATGCATCTGGTCCCCCTCCCGTTCAGACAGATTCCCAGCCGACCTGGCTCGGGTCGGCCAATCACAGCCGTTTATGTAATGTGAGCTGGGTTTGATACGATGACTGTACAGAGGAGTGCTGTTGAGGCATTTTCGTAAATAATAATAAGACAGTTGGCATTCGAGCCCATGTAATTCTCAAAGTCTAAATATGTCACATTTAAGAAGCAGCAGTTTAACTGTTTAACACCACTTTACAACAAGCTCACTTCTGTAATACTTTGCTGTGCGGACATGGATTTTCTGGTCCGAGTTGGCGGATTTTTCAGAGCCCTCTGCATCTTTGAAGGACTCGGCTCCCGATTCCTTTTATCTGCTGCTATTGATGCCGATGCTTATTTATTTGAATCAGCTTGTTCTTCTTCATCTTCTAAAAACTGGTAAATCCCATTCGATTCTTGAAAGTAGGTTGGTACACTACACGCTGTAGTCTGTTTACATTTTTCACACGTTTCGTTGCTCTGGTTGGTTGTAGGTCAATTCAATTGTGTCCAGAGACATTTTGGTCTGTGCCCGTTTATAACGCCCCTTGGAAATCGAAAATGAACTGAGAGGTTCGATGTCAGGCTATAGATCACTCCCATAGTCAGACAGTAATAGTGTTTTGGGGATGAGATGTAAAAGTGTTGTAACAAATACTAGGATATGAAGTCCCTAAAAGTTCTATGATACTTTATCTCATTAATTTCTTGTACCACGAAGCAATACATTTGTGGTTAAAATAGTATTAACAGCACGTGAAAAAGTTATTATGAGGAACTGGGGAAAAGTCACTCCCCTGACACAAGATGAGTGGCTAGAAATTGTAAAGCCCCTAAAAACCTGGCTTCAAATGTATTTCTTTAACTTTAAATATTCATGACTAAATAAGCAACAGTACAGTTAAAAAAACATATTTAGGTATTATTTATTACGAGTTTAACACTCAAAAAAATGATTTAATCTGCTTCATTAGAGCTGTGATCAGATTTGATTGACAATGACAACCTACCAAGTGTCATCAGATTTGGATTCAAATGTTAAATGCTAACCCTAAATCGTGATTGGTGCACAAAAGTATGTGACATCACCTTATGCTTACTGAGTCCCACCCACTTGAAACCTTTGAGAAAAGAACAGAGAAAATAAGAAATACAGAGATCTCTCATGTGAAAAACCAAAACTGTTCTAACTTTGGCAGAAAATTGTGTGTTCATGTAGAACCACATCGCCAACAGTAAGAAGCTGATTGAGAAATTACGTTTTCAGGGCCTTTAATGGAAAATTCACACATAACTTCAGATTACAAGAAGCACAGGTGTTTCTTCAGGACTCAAAACAGTAACATTGGAAATAGACTTACAAAATAATCCACCAACAGGACTGCTTGAATGGAAACATCATTGTTTCCAAAGAGGTTTTTTTTTTTGTTACTGTTATTTCGTGTTGCAAATCTCTTGCCAATAAAGATTTGAGTTACAGTAATTGTTGAGTAACGACTGATAACAGTTAAAACAGTAAAATAAAAAGTTATAACGAAACTGAGGCTTTTTAGAGCCTCAGTGACCAAATGGGTGACAGATCAGAGTTGGTGGTAACATCTACATTTCTTGCCTGCTGTGCTGTGCAGAAACTTTTGCTCACCCATAAAGTGACGTCAAAGATTCAGAGTAAAGGGCACTGAGGTCAGGTCAGCAGGATCAACAGCTAAATAGAGTTGGGTGTCATCTGCATAGAAAAAAAAATAGGTGATGGCCCCTAGTTGTAACATATGAAGACTGAAAAGGAGTGGACCCAGGATAGAGCTTTGAGGCACTCCATATGGAAGTGCCATCACAAAGAAATGAGAAGCTTTGAATTAAAACGGTTGCAACGTTATAGGTAAGACTGAAACAAGCTTAGGACCCATTTTCCAACCTATCAATTAGACTGTTGTGATCAAACAGTATCAGAGGCTGCACTGAGGTCCAAAAGTAAGAATAGATATTTTTAAAATCATAATTCTCGATTCTGTGGTTATTTACTACTTACACCAGAGCAGTTTCAGTACTGTGCTTGACTCTGAACCCATACTGGAGTTAGTCTGTCAATTGCATGTAGACTAGCTTTTCCAGGATTTTGCCAAGGACAGCAGGTTGGAAACTGATTGAAGTTATTTTTCTTTTACTTAAGTTTGAGGTGTTGTCTTTGTTCTGATCCTAGCTTCCTCACACCAGCAAAGAGGTTCTGCCTCTCAGACCAGGCCCTGTGCCCAATGGCACCCAGCCAGTCAACATTGTGCGACCTCTGAGACCCGCCCCATCTCCCCAAGGTGGTCCTCGGGACCTCAAGGTGGTCCGCCCTCCTCTGCCAGCTGGCAAGCCCCCAGCAGCCCCATCCAAATCTCCCCCGACCCCACAGAGACTCAGCCCGCCCAAGAAACCTCTGCCCCTCAACCCGACACGATCTCCACTGGTAAGGCCCTTTTTAACTCTTTTCTGAACTGTAACTGAATATAATTGAATTTTAAAACTATAGCCTAAAGGTCATACCACATCATGTAAAAGCCAGAATGGACTTGAGGAATGTGGAGCAACATCCAGGCAGGGAGCCACAAAGGATAAAAGCTTTACCTCTTTTCACATTAAGCGAGGGACAGCTGTCTTCTGATGTTAAGTGCAAGGAGAATGGTATTATTGTACAGGCATCTCCATTTAAAAATGTAATCTAGTTGTTTAATGTAAAGAAAAACAACCTCAGTCTTATTCCCATCATTTTGGTCACCAACAGGGCATCAACCCGAGCTGTCAGGCAACCAGACAGTTGTTAAATGAATCCCCATTTTAACCATAATATTGTAACCGCTTCATAAAAACAGGCTAATATTTGTGAGCTCAGGTATTGCTACGTCTTCAAACAGCCACTCTAGAACAGATTCATACAGGAGAATATTTAGAAGATAACATGACTTAAGCCCCAATCGGACGGGATTAACATTACAGGCAGGAGGTGGGGAATAAAATATTCACTGTGCTCCTTGGTAATTTAACTCATCTTTCCGGACGGCATTTTAACCATCCCAAAATTACAGGATGTGGTCTGGACATGGACATTCAGCAGGACTAGCCAAAATAGATCACCAGTGCCTAGCCATAGCTCACATTACAGCCCATTTAAAGAGCTTTTACAGGGTCTATCTCTTCTGATGGATTTGATTTTTTTCATTGTTATATTGGTTCACAAATTGGCCTTTATGTGGGTGTTAACATGTTTCCACCTATCAGAATAGCAGTAGGTTATTGCAGCTGTAACTATTACTGGGGTGTAGATGAAAAATTACCCACATACACGCTCCGGACGGGATTAAAATCACCAAGCAGTGCAGGGAATGCTAAATCACACACACACACACACACACACACACACACACGCCCAAGAGAAAAAATCCCAGTCCAAATGGGGTTTTAATGTGGAACATTTTGAACCACATGTAAATAGGACTCTGCAACTGCATGGCCTTTGTCTCACCCCAAATTTACTCCCAAACTAATTTTGTTGGATCGTTCATGTGAAATGTGTTTCCAGAAGAGTTGCCATGTTCTTCCAGTTAAAGAGTGCAGGACCCCAGTGTCAGACTTTGAAAACCCCTGTTTTAAGAGAACTTCACATTGCTTCTGACTGCAGCTAAATGCCTAATTTTTAAACGTAATTCAGAGCTAATACACAGAGCCAATGTGAAAACTGTTGGACTCTATTTGTCAACGTACTCTTTCTCTTACAGAGATTTCTTCTGAACCCTGAAGAAATAATGAATAAAACTGCAGTACATTCTTATCTGATTGCTTTCTTATTGATTTATCCTCCAAACCCGCTCTTATCAGTGCTTCTCTGTGAAGTGTAAAGTTTTGAATGTCATATTGCTTTTTCTTGTTTCTTGTCTCAAATATCCACTATTTCATGTGAGTTTACTTTGTGATCTGATCTCAGAGCTGTGCTGTAGTGGTCATTTTAATCAACTACCTGTGTGAAGTGGGACAGAAGTTCATCTTATCAGCTAGCTGAACAAATTCCGGAGACAACCTGGATCCAGCACAGAAACTGCAATGGCGTTCTCCTTCCTGCTGTGTCCATGTGCCAGGGATTTAGTGTTGTGTTCCATATTGGCAGTGATCCCACTTAGAATGGCATGCTTTTCCTCCTTTTTGATAACCCTGGCTTTTTACCTTTTTCCTTTTTCTTTTTACTTTCTACTTTTTTTCTCCTTATATTCTACTGCAGTTTTCAAAATGAATGCAAATGCATAATAATCCTTGGTTACTGAGGCTATGTTGACACAGTATCTGACTGGTATGTCTTGGTGTCCAGTTGCATCTGAATGTTGAATCACTGAAAAATCAATAATCAATATTTCTGTTTGGTTTTCTTTAGTTAGTGTCTGAGCTGCAGCCCAGGCCGTCTCCCTTCCCTCCTCAGAGGCCTCTCCCCCTCAGCCCAGCCAGAGGAGCCTCCCCCACAGTGAGTCCAACCCGGACCCCGGTCTCCAAACCCTCCTCGGGCCTGCTGGTCATGATGCCCCTGGCAGTGGGACCCAAACCTGTGGGCAAAGTCTCAGCCATCCCTCCTCTCAGAGCTCTCAGGTGGGCAAACACACAGCATGGACACACACAGACATACTGTAGTGTAGTGTGTTCTCAGCTGTTCAGGAAGGAAAGGCTCTTTTGTTTTCTTTCATCTCTGTAATAAGGTGAGAGGCTTTTATTTCTCCTGCTCAAATGAAAAGTACACATGTGAGTGTCACTAGTATCACAGAACAAGCATTCAAAAGGTGAAAAGACAATCACATCATTTCATTGCTATGTTGCATGATTTTCTAAAACACACTGATAGACTTGCTATAATACTGTCCAATTGTTTTGATGCAGATCTGTTTATTCTTGTCCTATTCTTTTGTGTCAGTTGCATTCATTTGAATAGATCTGCTAACCTAATTGTTCTTCATTTTAAACACACACACAACTGTGTGTCTGAGCACAGAATGTCTGAACAAGTGTAAGCCAACAGCATCATCTCCTCCACCCACTCGAGGCAGTTGTACTGTATAAACTGAACAACATGCTTTACAGCTCTGCACACTGTATGTGTAAAGCACAGCACAGCATTTTCTGCTGTAAAAGCATCACTCCACACTGTTTGTTACTACTCTGACTTTAACTTGACCTCAGGGAGAATGTTACTTTTCTTCATACTATCTAAAATATATCCAGTGAGAAAAGTCTTGTTCATAAAGTAGCTATTGCTTGTAGTTTGTTTCCATATCCTGGAATTCCAACCCTGTTTGAAAGGCCTTTTATGACCCACCTATAAAAGTACCATGGAGGGGCTTTTTCTGTGAGGAATACTGCATCACAATATTCCTCTATTTCATTTCATGCTGTTTTCTGTTCAGAGTGTGGGCACATAAACGCTCCAAGTTTACAAACCATGCAATGCATTGACTCAGTTCTTCATCAGCAATCAATTTTCATTTTTTATTGTGTGACAGGCCCCCAGTCTAAAGGCTTGTACTTACTGTCTTCAGATGCAGAGTCATGCTTTTTGTTCCATTCAGCTTATCTGGCAGTTTATCTGTAAATGCAGTGAAAGTCAGACAGGGAAACCTCAAGGTGATTGTTGTTCAGGTTTTATGGTTCCTCTGCTCCTGTAATCTAGCACAGGGATCAAAATGTCTCTACATCTGGTTCTCTCTGGCAATACTGATCCCGCGTCGGATTTCACATTTAACACCAGCTGCTGGTTCAGAGACTTGGTGAGGGGGAGGAGCAGGCGCAGCCTGTGTCAGACTTTACACATCCCCAACAAAATGTGTCTTTTCTTTTTTAAAGTAGGCTTCAACTGTGCATGTTGAGGTTCAAAATCAGTATCTTTGGAGCACACTTCCTGATAGCTGGTATTTGTGCCGATAATACCTGTTCTTATGATAATGGCAAGTTTTACGGCAAGAAATTCCTGCATGAGTTTATTCTCATTTCGGGGGCAAAGTCTGTGAAAGAGAACTCACATCATGTTCTGTTCTCTGGGATAAAAACAGCCATACATGAAACACATACTTGTATGTAATCTCATCAAAACATTACATTAGATACCTTATTTTCATGCTTGCATCCTGACTTCCTTACCCTGTCTGTGGCTGTCAGACCAAAGCCCACTGGTTCCAACTGAAGACGTAAATCTTTAAAAACAGTTCCCCAGAGTACTTGTTTTAGGTTTTTTTCTTATATTTTCTTTATTCAGTTTGTGAAACAGACTGATGTTGGGCTATGCAAGTATGTATAGAACTAGAGTTACATCCAGGTAACTTCTATTTCACCATGTCTCCTTACTGAATAGCAGGCTACAGCCGTACAATCACCGTTTCCAATACTACTATTATATTAAGCTAATGAGGCTTCAGCATTCAAGTGAAGACCAGTTCAGACCAAAGATTCACGATGAGACGAGATGAAACCGTTTTAGAAAAGTTTCAGCGGTGTGATCTGGCCCGTCTCAGCTCGCCTCAAGCCGGCTGATGCCGTCGCCAGCGGCTGGATTTAGAACATAAGGCACGTCACCTGTTTCAACAGCCAATCAGCTCGTAGAGAAGTCAGCTGGTCATCTCGACCCTCTTGTTTTTTTATGTTTTCGCTGTTTCATCAATACTAGAAATGCAACTGTAGCAAGTAACTCACTATCACTATCCTCATTCATATTTTAAGATGCTACAAATGATATCCAGCTACAGAAAAAGCCTGAAAAGCCGGCAGTTAGAACGGAAGTACAGAGAGTCGTTGCTATGGAAACGATACACCGTCTCGTCTAGTCGCGTTGGTGTAAACTGGCAGGTTTCAGAACGTTGCAGACCGGCGCACTGCAAGTAGTTGCAAGTTTCATCTCATCTCATTGAGAATCTTTGGTCTGAACTGGGCTTTAGACGAATTACTGAACTTTTTACACAGAACGAGGACTGTGGATTTTGTCCACCAACAGTTACATTGGAAGCATGTTAGGATGATTGTATGTGGGATTGAGTCCAAATAAACTACAGTGTGTGTGTGTGTGTTCATGGTAATGAAGGAACATGTTTTGGATAACAATAGAGTCCTATGGTGCAGAGGAAGAAGATATATCAGGCTTTGATACACACACAATACTTATATAGATATAGTCATTGTTGGTTTGGGTCTTTTCATGGGGTTTGTTGACAGAAATATAGAATATTCCCAGCCTTATTCTAAATACCAGCAAGTCAGTATGCTCTGTCACCTTAACCTAGAATCTCTTCTTTTTTTCCCTCTCCTTCCAGACCGGTCCCAGGTGCCAAACCAAACGCAGCCTCGCCTCTGCCACGAAAATGACCTTCTCCTCCACCCTCCACCCTCCGAGGNACAAATTATATCCAGTTACACAAAAAAGCCGGCAGTTGGAACAAAGAGTCGATGCTATGGAAACGATACACCGTCTCGTCTAGTCGCGTTGGTGTAAACTGGCAGGTTTCAGAACGTTGCAGACCGGCACATTGCAAGTAGTGGATCATGTCTCGTTGCAAATCTTTGGTCTGAACTGGGCTGTCAGACTGGATCCCCCCCCCCCCC
>LKNJ01001729.1:0-81413 GCA_002120245.1 Maccullochella peelii
TCCCCCCCCCCCCCGATCCATTGGGAACAAGCGGACAACGCAAAGCCTGCAGCCCACCGCTTTAACACCTTTGTCTTTAACATATGCGTGATACTACCAGAAAGTTTATGGCTCAGTCACTGCGTTACAAAAGCCCAGGTGTCAACAGTGGTCCCCTCAGTGTGTAGGCTAAATACCAAAAGTGTATTAACAGAAAAGAAAATCTACGTTAACTGTATCTAGAACTACAGTTTCCATACCTGCATCCATAACGCCAGTGCACGTGTAGGCCTACAGACTTACATAAACTGATGAGTGATGCATGTAAGTAAATAAAGTTGATCAGGGCCTTATCCTGTGGCACGAGGCAAAGTAGTAGTGGTCACTTGTTGACAGTAACATGTACAGCACAAATAATGTATTTGGTTGTCGGTGATGGCAGAAGTAAGTAAATGTAGCAATACCCCACTGCAGAAATATTATAAGTAAAAGTCCTGAATTTAAAATGTTATTTAAAGTACTAGCTAAATGTACTTCAAGCAGTACTCAATGTAGAAAAATGGCCCATGTGAGTGCTATAGTATTATAACATATCACTGGATTATTATTTTGATTATTAATTTTATTGTTGGAGAAGTGGAGCTAATTGTAACTATTTTATATACTGATGAGTTGAGCTGCAACAATACATCATAATTTATAACATCATCATATAAAGCTGTCTAATAACTGTAGTAGTGGAGTAAAAAGTACAATATTTTCCTCAGAATTGTGAGGTAAAAGTATAAAGTAGAATAAAATGGAAATACTGAAGTAAAGTACAAGTACTTGTACTTTACTTCAGTAAAAGCTGCTAAAATGCTTCATAATGAAAAAGGGAAACTTTGAATTAAGCAGGCAGGATAGTAACATGTAAAAGAACAGCAAACCAATTAAACAAAAATAAGCTTTATTTCACCATGGACGGCACTTTACAGTATCGAGGACCTGTGGCAATCTTAACCATATGAAGTCAGTTTGATCTCACGGCACTAGCTGCTCTTACAAAACTGTTTTATAAAGTATGGCTCAATACTTAGGACTGAATGTAATAAACAATAAGACTAGAACTGAAAAACAATAACATGTTACACTTACACAACAATGTTGTACCAAACTAAATAAGACACTTGGAGTAATGCATGGAGATACAGCAACTCAAATATTCCTACAAACGTTTGTGATTCCATATTTAAAGTTCACAAATGTTTGCTATCTACCATCTGATTTCCCTTTAATGCATTCTAAATATTTTCTTTGTTTACTAATCATGATCCAAAAGCCAAAATTCTAAATCTCACTATGCAGTTTGGCCTGGGCGAACAGCATTGCCCTGAGTTGTCATAAAAACAAAACTATGCGCAACTTTCTACTCTAGGGGGTGCCATAACATAAAGCACTTAGGATAAAATAAGATGCAGAGAGACTGAGATTTCACCATGAAGCAGAGAGAGGAAGAGAGGGAACGAGACATCACTAGTCTTTAAAGTATTCAGACTGACTAAAGACAAAACACTGTTTGGATTTGCTGCGTGCCGAGACATCGTTGTTCTTCAGGCTGTGTAGTGAACAAAGACAACCTCTACTGCAGCATCAGTTTAACACACTGCTACATTTAAAGGCTTTTACTGTGTACCTAATAACACCCCTCTTTCTTGTGCTCATATAACCTTGCACCATGAAGCCAACAGATTATATGGCACCAACTACCTTGGGAACATGCCCTCACAATGTGTAATATATACAATGTGCATAAAAGGACGTTTTAGGTCAGCAAAAAGCCTCAACAACAGCATTCATGCAAATAAGGAAAGGTCAGGGAGGGAGGGAGGGAAGGAGGGAGCTGGCATCAGACCCAGAGTCACAGATATGGTGATGGTGCTGTATATTCAGCTCCCACTATACTGTCCTACTGCAGAGCCAATCACCACTATATGCAGACAGAAACACAGCGAGAAAGAGCATGAGGTGAAAGGGGGCGATAGCACAGAGGGCACAGGGAGGAACTAGAATGCAATAAAATATAGGTAAACTAAAACTTGCAAGACAGATTTATGACCAAAACATACTGTATTCTACCTGAAAGTCGACATGAACTGATCCTCCCATATTAATAATAATAAAAAATGGTTTACTAGTTTTAACCTGGCACATAGACTGCAAAATGATTTCACTTTACAGCATTTATGCACAGCATATTTTTGTGAATGCATATTTATAGGATCGTTTCTTAAAACCAAGTTCCTTCACAATGACAGCAAAAAAAATGTAAGGAAGAGCTTAAGATACAGATGCTGGTTAACGGTAAGCATTATTGGATGATTTGTTCATTTCTCTAATCTCCACTCAATGAAATGAGATGCATACCAAAGCAAATATCTTATTAATATAACATATTGTACACTGGCAGAAAGGTTACAGCACTATGCTCTTAAAAAGATTGCAGACTATCCTTTCCACATCTCAAATATCTGATTAATCATTGCCACACCAAATATAACAATAAAACTGTCAAAAATGTCTTAACATTTGTTAAAAAAAAAAAGCTAAGAAAACATTAGCTGTACAAAGTTTCTTTCCAACTCCTATGATCCATTATCCATTACAAACTTGAGTTCGACACCCGATACTGTCTGATATGCAATGTTGTATTTGTATCTTTATCACAAACAGCTCTGTCTTTTTACTGCCCTATCTTTGAATGTCCTTTTAGGAGAATATTATCTGAACAAAAATATAGATTAAAAAGGAAGTTGGCAGTACCTTTTTAAGCCCTCAGTAGTGTTCTGTCAGGCTCCATGCAGCCCCAACAACCTCCACCAATAAGGTAGGGCAGACTGTATATAGTCTGAGAGGCAAAACCCTGTGGGGGGAAAAAAACTCTTCACACCACTCACTACTGCTCAGTAAGCTCAACGCTTTGAGCACAAAGAAATAACTGAAGGTGACTGAGATGAGTGTATCAACATTTTTATCTGCTTCTCTCTACTCTCATCTGGACTATGGTAAGAGGACAATATTCAGATAGATTTTAGTAAGAAAAATCAACCTGAAACAATAAAAGTGAGGGGGACAAAAACAGATGTTAGTTGGTGGAATTTACGCCCTTGGGAGTACTAATTTCAGATTCAAATTCCCCCTCCTCCAATCACGCATTTCTCTTGGCCTCAGACCCCATGTGACACCTCGTGGACAACCCATCTTCATTCAATCTGCATGTGTCGTAACTGTACCTTGAAAAAGACGTGTCCTGTCTGTATTTGAGCAAACGCAGATCTGTCTGTGATGACACTGTGGAAAGATGCTAGACAAGCCAGCTCTCATTCCACTTTCCTATGTCACAGAAGTGAGGTTAAAATGCTCACCTTGTAAGGTGAGACCAGCTTTGAATGTAACTGCAATTGAAATGTATCCTGTAGAAATGTATTGCAAGTATGCTTGTCAAGCATAAAAAGAAAAAGATGCCCAATTTAGAAAAGTAACTGCAAACTGAGATTTAGATGTCCTTTTCTTCCACATCATTTCATATGAAAGAAAAAAGTTGTGTGCTTTTAGTTTAATAGTTTAGTTTAATTTATTATTTCTCAATAAGATGGTTGGTTGTTTGTTTTTGCAGTAGGAAGCAAAACTACTGTACTTAAGAATATTTAACCTCAAGCTATTCAACCCAACAAATGCTTTGATGGCTCCATCATTACAAATTTATGCCGTGTAGTCAAGCATTGATCACACATCATTACACAGAAATGTGTACAGAACAATGCACAACATATCTAAAATTCTACAGTTGACTTTCCACATAGGGCAGTTTAGATTGGATATTTCACTCAATTTAATATGGCTTCAATTAAGTATTAAAACAAGCAGCAACACCATACACAATATATACAGTACTGTGAGTTTTTGAGAGTTTGTCCACTGTGGAAACATGTTTTATCTCACATTCAATTGAAAGGGAACATTTATGGACAGCATAGATTGTTAACAAACTGTTCAAAGTAATCCAAGTGTAAAATGGCTGGGAGGATGACTCAGTTGTTTGTAAGTGTTTACAACAGAGCTGCCCACAGTGGGGCATGTTGGATGAGACAAACAGATCATTCCAAAACGCATGAAAAAGCCACTTACTCATTTAAAACCTGAAGAGTCATGTTATGTAAAATTTTCTGACTAGAGTTCTGGTTTGCATTGACATCAAATATTTGGGGTCTTAATTTTACAATTTTACAAGAATTATATTGTTTACTGCTCACCATTAAGTTCTTTAACGTACCATACTTGATTGCATGTTTTAGGCCTTTGACCAAAACATTTAACATTACTGCTTAATGCGTTTTTTCTCTGTTAATTTGCCCATTTCAATTTCTTTCCATACACAATAACAAAAATTAACTTGTAGTCTTGGTAAGCAATAATGTAAAAGTGTATGTCATTTGGTTGGAGCTGAAACATGTTAAAACACTGATGGTCCTTAAAACTGCGTTGACAACATCCAGCTACAACAGCTTATGCAGAGAAGAAGAAGACCTTTGACAAACATACACTGTGCACTGAGTCACTGCTGATGGTAACTACCATTTGCTGAAATGTCAGAAAGCATTCTCATATTCTGCAAAGCTACAGCAACGTCTGTGTTGCTAAAATCAGCGGCACTGCACAACTGTTAATGGTTGAGTAAAGCTGTCAAAAAGTTCTTACAAGTGTGCAAACTTGAGGTTAGGGGCTCAATCTGAGTACAACAAGATAGCAACAAGATACTTGTCACAGATAACGTATAAGCATCACAAAATAAAGACGCAACTAGCCTTTTCACTTCTCATTTATGGGAACAGGAGGATTTTATTGTGCTTTTTCAGTAGGCCTGCTGTGTAGTCCTCCAGCCCAACAAGGGATGCTACATGTATATCGTTGTGTGTATTTTCATGGGGCATGTGATCACAAATCACAAATCATTGCTTATATTGTTTCCTGCTTTGTGATGGCAGGTTTCTGTAACAACCGGCACAGCAAATTACACCCAACAATGCAAAGCTTCAGATGAACTACAAAATGTTGAGATTGCAACCGTCAGCAGTCACTGTGATGCAGATTTGTCATGAAAGAGACAGAAATCATGCGATTGTCAAGACTGCAAATATGTGGGGAATAAGAAATGAGAGGTTAAGATTGCTGCCGTGTGCATGACAGAGAAAGAGGGGATTTAAAAGATGAGGAGAGGGAGTAGAGAGAGGTGAAAAATGAATCGGCGGCAGCACTAACCGGCTGTGTGTACATGTTTGTAAAGAGCTTTTCCTCCTTTTTTTTTTAAAGAGTGTGCAAGGAAGACACCAGGGTTGGTGATAAATGCTACATCCAACAGAACACAGGACACACTGTTAGAAATTTGCTTTATCTTGACTTACGGTGTGTGTAGACAGCATGATGGGACTGTCATGGCCACATTACCCTGCTTGGAGACTCCTATTAACCCCCCATTTCCCCTTCTCTCAGTGCATTGTCTTCAGTGATACTTTAATTAAACACAAATTAATTAATTTAGGAATATGTAGCGTCAGTATCACCCTAAAACAAGCTTTTGACACAGGGGGCCTCTTCAAGTAAGGGCCTTAAGATCAGGTAATGCAGGCGCCACCTTAATGCTGTCATTATGTCAGTTGATATTGTGCTTTGGTGATTAATATTCCCAAACAAAATTAGATTTAATTAAATCATCACAAACTAAATTGCTACACGGTGAACCTTGGTTTTTTGAGGTCCCAGAGAAGTTGCCCCACTTTGTCAGTTAGTAATCCTGCCTTTAGATTAAATTCTAAAATTTAATGAATCCCCAGATGGGAAACTAGTTTGTTCACCCACGCACAGTGACAGATAACAGAAGAGACAAGTCAGACAGGTCACATAAGACAAATATGAAAACATACTGCCACAGTAACACTAACACACAAACTAACAGATATTATAAGAGGACATTAGTGTAGCTGAAGAGCCCACCACACCTGTAATTATTTTTTTAATACAGTCTATCAGTTAATAAATATAAAGCCGACTATAAGCAATGCACCTAAAAACCGGATACATAAAACAAGAAATAAATAAATAAGCCTTTCTGTCACCATGCAAGAGCCGGAGAGACACAAACATATAAAAAGTCATGAAAAGAAACAATGTGCAATGTTAAATGTTGGTCTAAAGGAAGATACCTCTCACTGTAAGGTCAGACTGATATACTGTATTGAGCTTCTATTGGCTTTTTATTGTGGACATCAGCCACCGCTTATATGACCAAAATAACTGATTCACCTGATTTGCATTGTCATAGTTGTCCTGGAGTTATTCATATGTTTAATGTTTCCAAAGTTTTAAGTGCACATGTGGCATAAAAACGTTCAATGAGATTACATGAATCATAAAGCTACTGTACCTCTCCTGAAATACAACACAAGGATGTAATCACTGTTCTGTGGTGGGAAGTATATTAACAGCAATAGAGGATATACATTAGTAAAGCATGAAACATTTCATATTTGTGGTAGTGAACACTTCATTTTCCCTGTGTGGGATCAATGTATGACGCCATGAACTCTGCAGATACCAAAGTGGAAGCGTGAAAGTCAGATTTACAGCCTTTAGAGGGTGTAGGTGAAATGCAAACTGTACACAAGACAGGAGCCCCCCTGCCTAGTTACCTTGACATGTACTGTGTACCCAGTGACTCCTGGATTTTGCTTTACTGTGGCATTTTGATTTACTGTAAACTCTGGGTAAAACAGATCAGGGTGACCATAAGCGAGAAGGTTACCCTACTTAAACAAGGGCACTCTGTCCCTTATCCAAATATATCTGAAGCGGGGAATGTGCCTGTTTTGTGCATCCTTAAACTACCCTGCAAAACACTGCCAACACAACCACAAGACACATGAAGTTTTATAGTGAGCTACATATTTTAAGTTGCAGCATCTAGTTTTTTTTATGCTGCAGACTCTAGCTCTAAATATCAGCCTCTATTGCCCATTTCATAGCCCATTACAGGCAGAGTTGAAAAGCTTTGTCAACAACACGCATGCTGATCGTTGAGGCCACACCGCCGCCGCTGCACAGCGAACAGCAGCACATTCATCTCACCGAAAAAAAAGTGGAGTGCCAGCAGTTTTTGTCTAAATCAGCAGACAGCACCGCCAGAGTAATGGAAAGCCGTTTACCATGCGGAATACTGAGGGTGAAAACAGTGCAATGCAGGCTTAATATTTGCACAAGTTGTGTTTCATATATGTAATTTAGATTTTGACAAATCTTAATTATACCCCGTGCTGGAAAGGTGTAAGGTGCTTAGCGGAGAGCAAACAATTCGAGGCAGTAGACTGAGCTATGAAGCCCGGATACAGCAGCAGCAGCAGCAGCAGCACAATCGCGCTGCAGCACTGAAACATGTGGTGATCCGCGGTTGGTTAACGCACATAACCTACACACTATCACCCGCATCCTCCGGCTCAACTTCTAGCCCAGGCCATGGAAGTGCATCCTTACTCTGCTGGAGACTATGTGGTGCTCTGCTGCATGCAATTGATATAATCACAAAGTTAGAAGGCGTTGATGTGTTCCGCAGTCTGAGAACACAGAATCCACACAAATAAGCAGTGCTACGTCCAAAATAAATAGCCAAACTAAACACCCCCAAAAAACAAGCTCACAACTTGGCACGTGGAAGTTTCTTACCGGCGTTTTTCTCACCCATGTCCCCTTGCGGTGCAGAAGTTGAAGATACTGCCGACGTAGGCTGAAGGAATGCGCTTGGAGCTGGTGCGCGCTCGTTTCTTCAGTTGGGACAGCCGAGCAGAGGGAGGCAAGATGCTTGTTTCGAGTGATAAATTGCAAAATGAGCTCCTTCTGGCACCCCAGTGACACGCGAGGCACCGATACCGGATGTAGAGGTCTCAAGTGAGCTCGTGCTTACCCCTTAGTGCTTGTAAGAGTTTCTGAGTAAGGTGGACTGAGGGCTCAGGTAAAGAATGAGGGAGGGTTGGGACTTTGTGTGTGTGTAAATGTGTGTGTGTGTGTGTGTGTGTGTGTGTTGCAGGGGAGAGCGGATGCAGGGTGTGTATTGTGTCTTGATGCAGGAGTACAGTAAATGTTTTTGTCAGGAGCTTTTCTTTCACTGTTCCTCTTAAACCAGCATGTTTACAGTTTGTACTGATGATTGTACTGACAAAGTGGTTCTTTTTTTAACATCTAGCCAGTAAGCATCACTTCAAACTGTAGTTTTGATCAAACAATGAATGAGACAATCTTTACACATAGATATACAGTATATGATTGAATTAATGAATTCAGTTTTTATTATTGTGCCATGCATACTAAGCCCAGCCTTAAAAGACACCACAAATTCATACAAGCCAGATCCAGAATGCTGCTTATACATGTCAGACTTTCAGACCTTCACGTCTGCAACCAAGTTCATAAGTCACTCAAAAAACATGCTCTGTATTAGAATAAATACTAATTAAATAATCCATCTTGCCTTCTTTTCTACGCTTTTGAGACAAAATTAGCAAGGTCAATGCTTGCAGTATAATGTACACCTGTTTATCCTAAATTCACCAAGGGCCCGTATACTTTTTCATGTATTCTTTCTTATTTTTAACTATTCTCTGCTAAATTACCAATAATAAATACATTTCCGCTTCCAGCCTACAGTGATGAGCCTCGTCCTCACACACCTGCTGACTGCACACTTCACCATGTTGCTTCACTGTTAGCAAAGGCAGCTGATATTTTGCTGAGAGACATCAATATTTAATGAATGAATCACAGATCAATAGTCGTGTCCTGAACATCTGACTCTATATTGTGTCCGTTATTTGATAATACTGCAAAATTATGATAGACATTTTGTACAGTATACACAAAGACTGCGCTGTGCATTCAGAATGAGTTGGCTGTTCCAGTGTGATGGGTTTGTGCAAAAAGCTCTTGAGGAACCTGCCAGTGTTGTGTAATCAAATCAGTGGGAACTCACTGCCGGGGCAGATATGTACACAAAGGTACAGTGTGTGAATAAGAGTGTGCTACTCTCACATTTATTCAAGTGTCCCTCGCATTCAGTAATGATTGTTTTACCACAAATATAGAAAAAACAAACAAACCTTTACATAAACACCTTTTTTGAAATGCTCTTAATCAATTAGAATTGGGAAAGGTTGATGCTGTCATGCTGTGCACTGTCCTCTGTGGTGTTTTAGGTTAAAATAAACAGGACTTTGCGGTGGTGGAGTTATCTGAAAACCCACTCAGTGTCCAATTGACAACGCTGAATAGTATAAATCAGCTGCAGACTGCTTCCCAGAGAATACCACAATCACAAACTGACCACCAAGTCTCAAAATCTATGCAGCAAAAAACAGAAAACAAGTCACAGTGTGGTATTACCTAACTGGCCCATTGATCAGTGTCTTAGAAAGCTCCCCGTCAGCACTCTGATGGGACGCTATGATAACAGCTAGAGTTTCCTCTGATGGTATAAAAAGACTGTGCTGCTGGTATAAGATGTTTCTAGCCTTTGGGCTGAAATAGAAGCTTCAAGGCCAAATGACGTTCAGCATCACGCGTCTGCCTGTGGATCCAAATCACAGCACAAATACAGGAGCTGACCACCAGAGTCGCTTTATTAGTAGCTCTATCTAGACATAGTCGCAGTAAGATTAATGAGTGTCCTACACGAATGACAAGTTGTTCTGATTTCAGACATCACACTTCCTGTCACGTGACTGAGGCCTTGCTGCCCTGTTGCCGACACGGGCGAATCCTGGCTGGCGTCGGTTCACAGCAAATCGATGAGAGGACCTGAAAGAAGACACCTCTGCTGGGGGGAAAATGCACTGCATTGATCAGAAAGGAACCTATAGTCCTCTACAGATTCAGAGAGAGATGCATGTGTGTATGTGTGTGTTGAGGGTTGTGTCGTTGCATAGCAGGGCTGCAGCACTGAGCAGCTCTTTTACCAAAATCCAAATCCCAAACAGCTTTTACCTGAGTTAACTTCTGCTGCCACTTAAATATTTATGATTTTCACCTTCTTTTCAGCTTCTCTCCTCCCTCTTTCTATTCCTCTCTTTGGCCTCCGCACCTCAATCCGTCCTGTGTTCACTCCTATCACTGTCATCGCTCCCTTCCCTTTCCTGCTCTCTTCATCCTTCCTCCTCTTCCACATCTCCCTGTCCTCCCCTGCCCCAGACCTGCACCCATAGGATATCATCTAACTTGGCAGCGTGTCCTTGGGTCCCTACAGTGGCAAAGGCATATTGCTCTCCGTTCTTTGTACACTGTATCTTTGCCCTGAAAATTCTACACCCACACTTTCTGTATAACTATATCATTTTCTCACAAGTGTGAGATTGTATTATACTGTTCCCATGGGATGCATTGTCTGCCTCAGTTAAGATTAATTGCCTACCTACCCCTAAACTTCTTTTCTTCTTTTCTAGCTCTATTACAGCATTTCTCTGTGCAATATTGTTTATAGCTCAAGTAGCCCAGCAAGTTAAGTGCAGATATTGTATTGGAGGAGAGCCCTAGTTACTCTGCAGACACTGCAGTGCAGCCTTCTCACTGTAAATTCCACCTTCTTCACCTATTTCTGGAGTCACTGGCAAGCTTATGAGAAGTTTGTGGAACTTGTCCAGATGCCAATAGCAACACCTAGTGTCATCAATACTGTCCAGCTACTGTCCAAGGCTTCCACTACTTTCTCTCTAGTTTTAATGAAAACAAACTTCAGTGTGCGTAATAAATCTTCTGATTAAGAAGAAAAACAGTCATAAAATGTTTTTTTTTACTTTGCTCTCACTTTCTTCTAATTCTCCTTTATGCCCAAAGCTTTTACATTCATTTTTATTTTCTTTCTTTCATTTTGAAAATCTGTCTGCAGCGATGGAATAAGAATTTGGATCCCCTTTTTAACTGCTCTTTATCCTGGTAGTTTAATTTATAAAACTGGCCTATTTTTGACTTGTTACAGTAGGAAAAGCACAGGTCTTACTAATACCATTAACGATGGGGACACGAAGTGTCCCAGTAAGTCATGACAAAGTGACAGTGAACCTGCATGCACAATACCAGGTCTCTAAAACTGAAGCAGCTAAATGGAATTCAGCCGTCATTATTTTTATTATTTTCACGTGATTTTCCTACTGTGTCAAAATATGTACTGTGAAAAAGACCTATGGGTCATATTGTACAAATTGATCATTAGCTATGGATAAAAAAAATCTTAATCTGCATAGTCACAGACTGAAAAATAATTTTATTGGATTAAAGTACAATATTTCCCTCTGAAAAGTAGTCATGTGAAAGTATGAAATAGCACAAAATTGAAAGTACCTCAAAACTGTACTTATGTTCATTACTTGAGTAAATGTACTTTGTTACTGGCTAGACCTCCAGCATCTAACGAATTTATACTTTAATAGACCACTAGAGGGAAGTGAAGTTCTACCTACGGAAAAACAAAAAGATCTGCACAACACGGAGGCCTACACCTTCTCCAGCATAAGCATGCAAAGAATATGAGTCTTTGGTTTCCAGTAGCTCTCAGTGTACTTACACACAGTGAGCACAAAATGGACAATAACATACAGTGTCTGGGTCACATTTTACTGTTAACTGTGTGTACACATTTACACATAATGCAAGGGTTAGTAGGGGTGCAAATAATGCTAGCATAATATTGTATGGGTAATGTAGGCTAATACATTACTTTGGTATAGTAGGTGGTTTTTGTATAGCATACATATACCTTTACATGTATATGTATGCACAGTAGCTTATATATTGCAGTTGGATGCTATTTGCTGTTCTTTAGCTTTACAGGAACTTCACGTGTTAGCCTATGTTGTTTGTATTATTTTGTTCAAATCTTAACAAAATAAATAGATAACAGTATGTTTTTATTTGCAGTTAAACAACCCATTGCCTCCTTCCACTCCTACTCTTTGTTACACCAAGAGCTATTGAGTGGAAGTCAGAAGTCGGAGCTTTTAGGCGAGTCCTTGAACGCAGCGTTAGGTCCAGTCTGGGCAGTGGGACGGACTTCCGGCATGAGGCCGTCGCAAACATGGCGTGGAGAGGATGTGTAATGAAATGGGCCAAAACAGAGTTCGTCAGATCCACCAATACTACTCTACGAAGCTCCAGGTGAGCAAATATGAAGTTGTCCAGGTCGCGGAGTCTGTTTGAACAAGAATAACACTGACAGGACGTGTGTGTTTGCCTCGACCAGCAGTGTAACATTACCTAACTGTTCCGACTGTCATTGTATATTTCATTTGTTTACAGTATACAAGACCAATACTGTTTGTCTTTGAGCGGAGTTGCTCAAGCAGCATAGTTAAAGCCCTACTTTTCCTACAGCCTATTGTTTACCCTGTTAAATATATAGGCTAATAAATAAATAAATAAATAGGCTTAACCAGTATTAGTCAGTGTAAAGCTAGGTCATTTCCTGAGCCTGCATGCTACTCACCTAGAATAGCTACAATTATACATTTTACACAGATTAATTCAATTATCAGGAAAAACAAAAGGGCGTTGCTGATGGTAACAGTTACATTGTACAACATAATTGCATACTGAAACAAAAGATTAATTGATTAGTCAATTGACAGGAAATTTGCAGTTATTTTAATAACTGGTTAATCAAGTCGGTCATTTTTGCAAAAACGCCAAATATTTATGGGTATCAGGGTCAATGATTTTCTTTGTCTCATGTAATCGTAAACTAAATATTTGGAGGTTATATACAAGTCAGATAAAGCAAGCAATTTGAAGACATGTCAGCTTTAGGAAATTTTGGATGAATTCAATGACAATGTGGCAGTTTTCACTATTTATGACATTTCATATACCAGTTCCAGCCCTATAACCAATATTATACAACAATTATGGAGTTGAAGCAACACCTCAAGAGAATGAGCATTACAAGTTTCACAGTTTTCACTGCAGGGATGTTGCCTTATAGCCTACAGGTGTTCATGTTCTTATGTGTATTTACCAAAGCTGTCCATCTGTAAATTAAGTTGTAATACTTCCTCCTGCGTCTACATGTTTTTCTGGCAGACTGAACCCCTGCAACCAACAGAGGTGCGGTTTCCGTCGGGAAGCCAAAAGGCCAGATACAAAGAAAGGAAATGTCACCCAAGAAACAAACCCTCCACCCTCTGAGGCTAGCACACCAGGTCCCAAAGCCACCAGACCGACACTTTTCAAACCACTGATGTTTACAGTAGGGGTAGGTCCTCACACTTTTCTACTAGAATAAGAAAACAGATGCATGCAGTACAGAGGTTTGGGACGGTATGATGGCGTTGGTTGTCGTCTGACTCCATGTCAGTTTACAGGGTGCTCCTTTGGTGCTGCGGCCATTCTGCAATACGAGACCCTGAAGTCAAGAGTTCAGACTGCAAAAGGTGAAGAGGAGTCAGGAGAAATGTTACAGGTGAGGTTTTAATGATACCAACTGCTGGCTCTCTCCTCCACTGCTGTCAGCTTATGTAATCAATATGCTGTTTGCAGTGAACCATTCATATATTACCAGGGGTCCCAGGACATGACGTACTGGCATGACTGGTGGAACCAGCTGTCAGGCTTCCAGCGACAGCTCATCCTCCTGATGAGCATGGTGGATGACTTCTGGAGCAGCCTCACAGAGGGACAGAGGACTGTCACTGGTAACTTATTTTGCAGACAGACTCATTTAGTCCCTGCGTTTCTTCAAACTTAATGACTGGCATCAAGATCTTAACATGTGTTTAATATAATCCCACATTTCTTCATAGTCAGGAGCTTTCCTTTTTATTGTTTTCCCAGGTATCATTGTAGTAAATGCTATAGTCCTGTGTTGCTGGCGGATCCCATCAATGCAAAGAAGCATGATTAAATACTTCACGTCCAACCCAGCCTCCAGTGAGTAGGCCTGTTCTAAGAATTTTTTTGGAAGTTAAATAAATACAAAGTGCTTGCACAAGGATTTGTTGAGGAGGAGGTTCTGCGTGATGGTGGACTATTGTCAGGCTGGCATCCGATTAGAATGCATGGGAATGGGAAGGAAGGCGATCAGGGTTTTCAATCCTTTGAACACCACTTTATTAGTTTCCAAAACGCAACATAAAGGAAAAAAAAAAACACAAAGACACATATGGGCTGTTAACTAAAACACAAGGAATTAAATGTCCAGCTTAAAGAAATAAGGGCAAATAAAGTTGTCAGTTACTTAACATTGACAAGATCCAAAAAGTATAAAAGACTCCGTACCTGCACAGCTGCCCCATGAGAAGGTCAGAAGAAGAACAAGTGAATGGGGAGTGGAATCTTTAAATAAGGAGTGAGCAGGTGTACTAAATCAGGTAAACGAGGGGTGCAAGGGTGAAAACAAGGTCTAATCAGTGATGAGGAAAGGAGCCAAAAGGAAGTGAGGTAAATGAGCAAAGAAGATAGGGATCTTTACTACAATAATAATAGCAATCATTTTCTTGCAAGTGTAAAATGTGCAGCTGGATTCACTGGCCATGATCAAGTTCTCCCCGGTGATTTCCAAGCTCATGTTTAATGTTCCTGTCCATTTTTTCCTCTCCCCCACCAGAAACACGGTGCCTTCCCATGGTCCTGTCCTCCTTCAGCCACTACTCTGTTATCCACATGGTGGCCAACATGTATGTCCTGTGGACATTCTCCTCAGGAATTGTCTCTCTCTTAGGGAAGGAGCAGTTTCTTGCAGTCTACCTGTCTGCCGGTGAGTCAAATAAAGAAAAGGACTGGGGTCCGATAACATTTAATTGAATATAAATCCAGTATTGAAACAGAATTGAATCTATGAAACCCAAATCCCTTTTAATCTCTTACAGAATCTATTTAAATTCACCTTTCAATTAAGTAACACATCTTATAACTTAATCTTTAAAACATAAAATGAAATGACTTTTGGAAAACTAAAATGGAATACTGTACAGATTACATATTTGCTATTTAGCTAAATTACTTTCTAACTCATTTGACTTGTTGGAACCAGTTGGTAAAATATATGACTAAGAAAATGGAAAATGAAAGTAAAAAAGAGATGAATTAAGTTTTTTTGGGGGAAGAAAGGATAATATCATCATAATGTGTATTTTCAGGTGTGATTTCCACTATGGTTAGCTACATGTGTAAAACAGCCACTGGACGTCTCCATCCATCGTTAGGAGCGGTAAGATATTTGCTTAAATCTTAATACATCTTAACACAAAAGAAGTACACCAATCCCAATCTTTTGACCTGTCTTTTGTTTGATCCATAGTCGGGTGCCGTCATGGCAGTAGTGGCCGCAGTCTGTGCAAAGGTGCCAGAGGCCAAACTAGGCATAATCTTCCTCCCCGTGGTCACTTTCACAGCAGGAAATGTAAGTGACACACAGTATGCGTGTGTGTGTGTGTGTGTATGTATGTTGGTGTTTTCACTCCCGGCCTTGGGTGGGTGCTATGTATGGTTTGAAAAAAAGTGTTTTTGTTATGTAGATACACACCTCTAAAGTGTAATGTGAATTAAAATAGTTTGATAATTCATACATTTAATAGGGTGTTGACATTCCTATGTTGTGTTTTTGCTGCAGGCAAGAGATGTGAATCTGTGCATGAACAAAACGGACAAAGTCCAGTGTGTATGAGTGAATGTGTAAGTATGCATGGCATAGAGATAGCTGTATTTGATTTAGAGCAGTTCATAGTGTGTAACTCCAGGTTCCTGTCATTGGTCTGTCTTAAGGCTCTGAAAGCGCTCGTTGCCATAGATATAGCAGGGCTTATACTGGGATGGCGGCTGTTTGACCACGCAGCTCACCTTGGCGGGGCCCTCTTTGGAGTGTGAGTGGCCAGTGTTTCTTTTACATTGAAAAGATAATCAAATGTATTCATGGCGTTCATAAACAAAGATTCAAAAGCTCTACAGATAATGTATAAATTATGTGCCATGGTCCATAATACAAGTGTTTTATATTGGAGAAGAATGTCCTTAAGTCTTATTTTTTTATTTTTAAAACAGATCTGATGCAGTCAAGAGACGAAAAGTTTGGGGTTAGGGCCCAAATTGTTAGAAATGCAGTTGAAGAGTAAAAAAGTTTTCTTGCAGCCGAGGTTCAGAGTTCAGGCGAGGAAACAATCTCACCACAAGGTCCATTTAGTACAGGTTCTGGAGCTTTCGATCACATCATATGATCTTAATCAGCAGATGGAGTTAAAAGCTTATAAGCTGAGGTTGAAAGATAAAAGAATTCCGTGACAACTTGGGCAAACGCCATCTGCTGATGGAGAGCATGTGTTACAATTGAAAATTCCAGGACTGCTACTAAATGGACCTTAGGGTGAGATTTGACAGTGGTTTGACAAAATAATCTTAACTCATGGTCCACTCACTAGCTTATTCAGGGTCTTTCAGACACATTTTACTGTCTTCATCAGCAGATGCACAGTAGATGGATCAGTTGTCATCAATTGACAACAGCTGATGAAGACACAATTAATGTAAAAATGACTATATTGTAATGGTACATTATCGCTAAGTTATTCACAATATAATATTTTATCAGATGTTTTTAGACTTATTGCTGTAGTTGGAACTTCAGCTTCATACTGCTTATGGTGGTGTAAATCTTTTAAAAGGATGTTATTGGGCTTTAAATGTGATTTGGTAATATCCTGTCCTGCAGTCAGTACATTTTACCGTCTGCATATATCTTGTCTACAGATGGTATGTGGCATATGGTCACAAACTGATTTGGAGGAAGAGGGAGCCTCTTGTGAAGCTGTGGCACAGCATGCGCTCTCCAGGTGCCAGTGGATCCAGACCTGGAGGTGGGCCTGGGGTCAGTGGTGGTGGACCTGGACCAGAATGAGACTCTGCAAGGTCTCTCGGATCCTTTTTTGAAAGAACTGGAGTCCTGTGTTACCTCAGAATATGCAAGGACACTTTTAGCCACAAAGACAGTCAGATATTATTCATCAATAAATATAGTTTTTCATGCAAGGTTGGGAATTAGCATAAGCTGATTTAATGGTATGCGGAGACCTGAAATTTGAAAATCAGGTCAGACCTCACACCTGGTGTTGCAGTCCAGATGTTTACTGTGTAGACTGATAGTATCTGCTGCCCTACAAGTAACACTCTCAAGCTACAAAATGAAAACACCATCACTCTTCTACCTCTTAATAATCTGAAAATGTTTAACCTTCAGCCATCATGTCAGCTTGTTTGTGTTCATATCACTGAAAGCAACAAAGTGCTGATACAATGCAATGGTTAAATCATTTGCTGAATTCAATATACAGTCCTGTGGGCTGGTCTTATGTTGCTATTAAAAATTGAGTTTCAACAGTCATAGTTAATTATGCATTTGTGTTTTAGTCCTCATAGAAACAAGAATTTTCCTCATCATTTTTGACAAGTGGGAACTCCTTTAAAAACACTTCTTGCTTACTTCCGTGTAGAGTAACCTCAACCCAAAGGGACATGGGCTTAAAATATAAGCTGTGAAGGGGCGATACTGTTTGTCAGAAATAAAATGCATTAATATGTCAGTAATTTTGCTTGGAAGCCCTGAAAACTAAAGTAGGCTTTTGCAAAAAAATTGGAGCAAGGACACCACCCACTCCTGGATTTGGCACCATCACTTGATTCTTCAATCATTCTGTACATGTAAGGATCTCTGTTTACTCGTTAACTGATGTCGTGATTATGAATTAATCCCCAAATGTTCAAAAGTGTTGGCTTTATTTAACTGAATCACATGATACAGTCCTACGAACTTGACATATGTGCACACATTTAGAAAAAAATGATTGTCTGCGCATGCATAGTACCGTACATAAAGGTTATGTTCAAATGTACGTAATACTTGCAATAATTCCACTTTATTCTCCAACTCACACTTTGGTGGGGATTCTTTTTTGGACAAAAGTTACTAAAGAATACCTAGATCTTCTAACATTCATTTTAAATGTGTAGGGACCATACACAAGCTCACCAGAAAAGTAATACATTCCATAAACAATTGTAGTAAAAAAACAAAATGTGAATGAGACAGCACCACGGCTGTAAACCATGGTTGGCAAACAAGGCAAATTATCATAGTAGACCTAAGACTACCACCTGGCTATAAAATAACTACACTACAATCCACTGAGAGAGTTGTAAATGCTGAAGGAAAGGCAGCTTTGGTAACAATATACAGATGACCTTATCAAATAT
This sequence comes from Maccullochella peelii, assembly GCA_002120245.1. NCBI lineage: Eukaryota > Metazoa > Chordata > Actinopteri > Centrarchiformes > Percichthyidae > Maccullochella > Maccullochella peelii. Next base: position 18,283 of record LKNJ01001729.1, read on the forward strand.
GGATGTTTCATCAGACTGGGATATGTGTAGAAAGTTCTTTAACAATCCTTGCTGATGTCCAAAGGAAGAAGGTCCATCATAGTCCTACTGATGTAAAACTGCAGAGTATCATGAAATACAAAAAAGATTCTTATAAAGCTAAATATTCCTATGAAAACCATTTTATACTGAAACGCTGCCACGTCACTGTTTTTTTACAAAAACCATGACATTTGAAATTGAGCTTTCTACACATGTAGGGATCGACAGTGTTAAGAATTAAATACCAGTTTTACATGTCTTTAGCTGTAAATGTTGGCTTGCATTCATATTTCTGAACACACATAGTAGGTAAATGATGGTTTCCAGCCACAGATCACATGAACATGAGAATATCGGCTGTACATCAGGTGATCAACCTAATCCTGAGCCTCAACAGGTGACGTGTTGTTAATCAAAGTAATCAATGTGGCAGTTCCTCAGCCTCTACTCTTGTGGTTTGCATAGCTGGGGAAGCCAAACTGGGAGACCATCAGGTTGGAGAAGCAGAGTGGCATGAAGCCATAGATCTGTGTCAGCCTGTTCAAACAGTAGGATCTCTGAAGAAGGTGTTCAGGACGATGCCACATACCCTTATACCCGCTGGTAGCATCTTTTTCCAGGTTGCGGAGGTCCACAGGTTTGACAAAGAGCCCAGAGGGTTTGTTAATGCTCCCTATAGACTTTGAGTGTTTCCTCAAATACAGCGCTACAGCAAAGTTTGTAGCAATGTCGTCACAATTCTGTGTTTCATCCACCAGTGCATGCACTGCTTGGGGTTGGTCCTGGAAGAGCTGCAGGTAGCGGCGATGGAAGAAGGCAGCACCAATTAACACCATGGAGTATCTGCAGTGAGTGGATCAAGATAAACATTTTTAAAAAGAAATACGGCCTTTCACATCAAAGTAAGACCAAACAAGCGGCCAATCAGATGCACTTTATGTGGAGCTTTACAAAATTGTGACAAAAGAAAAGCACAACTTACTTGTCACCTCCAGCTGTTTCTGGGTCCTGCAGTTCAAAGCTGCCATAACTGTACACTCCTCCTGGTGTTGAGATATGTTTCCGTGGGACAAACCCAACAATCTGGTCTGGAAATTGCTGTGGACACAAAGATAAAACAACTTCTGTGCCTGCTTATGTCAATCACATTATGTATTGTGCAGCTAAATGTTGATTTTTTAATTTACATAATTAATTAGTTAAACCAAATTAAATTTAGATAAAGAATATTAATCACTCTCATCTACATTGTCCCTGAAGCTTATTACCTTCCAGACAGAGAAAGCAAAACTGATGTCAGGAACACTGACCAGGGTGTCGTCATCCAGCATCAGAACAGCTAAAAATCAAAGCAAAAATCAAAGAAACGCCACTGAAAAGTTTTTGAAACAGACATATACAATATGCAAGCGGATAGATATACTGACCATCAGTATCAATCTCAGAAAATGGTTGTAGTCTGTTGCGCATTCGATTGCTAGTCTGCTCCTTGAAGACCACGGGGACCGGATGAGGCCCCAAAGAGTTCCACAACTTAAGGGGTGTCTGCTCCCCAACGTTGTTCCAAACTATGATAATCCGCTGAAGGTGAGACACTGCCTGGTAATGGTTTAGGAGTTTGAGCAAAATGTCAGTGCGGTTGTAAGTTTGGATGATGATGGTAAACCTCTGCTCCTCCTCTGTGCTGTCACCGTGGCGACCCTGTGCAGGATTCTCCTTCTGAGATGTTGCCCGGCGCAGCACTCCCAGGACACCAACGCCTCCTTGGTCCTCAGCAGGGGGAAGCAGAGCTGTCAAGGCCGCACCAAACAGGAGTAACAGCAGGATTGGCCAAACCAGGTAGGTTCGCCTGAGCCCCATGCAGCAACGGGGGACCCTGCATCATAGGAGGTACACAGATAAAGGGCATCTCATTACAATGTTCTCCAGGTTTTGTCCCTCCCAGCTAAGATATCCTAGAACACCAGCATTTAAAAAAAGACTCCACTTAGGTTAAATTAAACAATGCTATTTGATAAGGAAGCATGGCCTCACACTCAACTGTCACTTGTTTTTATCGAAACACTTCCACTGGATTCTTCCCAGGTAGGAGTGCATGTCCACGTGAGGCTTTCTGAACACACTGGCTCTATCATAAAGTAATTAAATGACAATAGTCTGGTGCACATAAACAGTGTTGTAAGTCGGGTGGAAACTGTTGCTGATTAACGTTACGGGTTACCGATTATTTTCTTCACAAAGTCAGTCCCAGAAGTTTTCCTTGAGGGGTCCAGGCTAGCCAACGTTACACCCCTGCACATACTGAATTTGTTCTATAAGCAAATCAAATTAATTGTCAACGATAGCTTACGCAAAAACTGCCTTTTTGTTGCCATAGATATATACGTGTACATAACTTATGTTTTATTTTGTTTAACATATCTTAAGCCAGTATTATTTTTTTTAAATATAACTTAACATAACGTCATACTTAGAGTTTACCGAACTGCCATATGATAGCGATATTTCTTTGCGTTTAGCACAGTAGAAGTGGTGTTTTATTTCTTTCCATAACTCAAATCTCACCTCATTTTGTTGGCACTGCAGACAACCCGTTTGCTTTACATGGTCGCCATGTTGGTTGACTCTAACCAAAGAGCCTGAAAGCAAAGATCTCTGACAAGCTAACAATATCCGCAGAGTGGCGGTCACAGTTAAAAAGATGAACGGCTGTATTGTTGGAAATCCTACAATTTGCTAACTACTTGAAAATGTAAATTTACTTGAGTCTCTGTGTGTTTACATATCTATATTACAGTGTCGTTAATCAGTTTTCAGTCACTTGTGTAATTTTTTTCGTACCCGTTGGAAACCGACGCCATCTTTGTTGGGCTAAACAAACGGATTCCCCGTAGGCTTGAATGTCATGTCATGTGATTTTTCATTGGAGCCATATCTCCACCTAGCCCAGAGATGCTACCGATAATCAAAACCTGAAAGTCCATACGGCATACAGCAAAAGTCAAGTCGGTGTTGTATGTGGTGCAGAGATTGGATTATATGTAACGGGGATGTATTCACTTCATGTATTAACATGAAGTGTTTTGGAAAGTTGTGGGTAGTCGTAAAGTATAGCAGATTTCTAATAACAGGCTAGGACACAGATTTTCTTGAAAGTCAGTTGAGCAAGAAGGCAATGAGAACAACACTTCCTTGTAATTCTTCTCAGCGCTGCCCAGAGAAACATGGCTTTCGTACCAGTACTGACTTGTCCTACAGTCCCACTTTCCAATGGTCTGCAGATTCCAATCTTTGGATTAGGTGCGTTTTACTTTGGTAAATCCTGGACATGTCTCATGAATAGAAAACAGAGATATGTGTAATATATATGTATCATGTTTTACAGTTACCTTTAACCTTCTATGGTATGCATGATATTCTATCAAATTATTTTTAAATAGGCCATTCTGGGGAGGGAACCGTAATGGAAAGTTATATATGATTATATTAGTGTCCACTGGTAACTCATAACACATACAAAGTAAATTCTTTTTTTTCTTGACTGTAAATTTTGCTAGTGGTTCAACCTTTGAATTGAACTGAACTGACATTGACAAGTTGTAATATTTTGTCTCTGTACCAGGCACATCACATTTTGGTGGATACTCTCATGATGCCATTGTGTATGCACTCACTGAGTGTGGCGTGCGCCACATTGACACAGCAAAGCGCTACAGCTGTGAGGAGAAACTGGGTAAAGCTATCAGAGAAAGTGGGATACCACGAAGTGATCTGTGGCTCACCAATAAACTGTGGCCAGGGGACTACGGATACGAAGCTGCAAAGAAGTCCTGCCTTGACTCCTGCTCACAGATGGGGGAGGAATATTTTGGTATGGGTTGTGATTGATAAAGACGTGTTTAACAGAAACTACAGTTTTCTGTGTCATAATTGCAGTACCACCCATCTTCTTTCTTAACCTGTGATCGTAGATGTACCAACTTTCTCTAATAATGGTTCTTTGCTTCTTTGTTATCATGACAGTCTTCATTCCCCAACATTGTATACAGTTTGTTGTCCTCCTGTCTTTTGTAGTCTTTCCATAAATCATCACCTGCTCTCTTTTTCAGACCTGTACCTGATGCACTGGCCAGATTCATTGCAGCCTGGTCGCTCCAACAGGGAGATGAGAGCAGAGACCTGGAGAGCTTTGGAGGAACTTTATAAAGAAGGTACATAACTTGGAAGATCATGTCAGAAAACTGTTGGAAAGTATACAAAAAGTGACTACAGCAATTGTCATTGTGATAAAGTAATGACAGAGTGGGGTATTTCATAGAGCATAATTATCCCTATTTGTCACTATAGGGGTGTGCCGTGCTATTGGAGTGAGCAACTTTCTGGTCCCCCACCTGGAACAGTTAAAGGAGGACTGTAGTGTCGTGCCACATGTTAACCAGGTAGGTTAGATTAAATGTGCACACCAACATGACCAGCAATGACTTATGTAGTTAATGATCTCCTTTCTGAGACGCTTCAAAACATGAATCTTTGGTCTGCTCTTTATCACAGTGTTGGAATATACATGTAAATGTTAAGCTGACGTTTCTTCATACAGTGACTTGCCTATGATGTATCTTAAAAATGATGTGACCCATCAGGTGGAGTACCATCCCTTCCAGCAGCCCAATCACCTGATAGAGTACTGTCGTCGGGAGGGAATTGTGTTTGAAGGGTACAGTCCTCTGGCCAAGGGTCAAGTCCTCAGTGACCCAACTGTTCTCCAGATAGCAGAAAAGTACAGACGCACACCTGCTCAGATCTGCATCCGCTGGAGTATTCAGGTTGTCACATTGTTCAGATATTGCCTGCCCTAAATTGAATTGGCCTAACACACATGTCTCTATCTATATATTTTTTGCCCACAATGCTATGGTTTCTCTATTTGTCTTTAGAATGGAGTTGTCACAATACCAAAATCCATCAAGAAGAAGAGGATACAAGAAAACTGTCAAGTGAGTTGAAAATGCATTGCACAGTCTTTTGCATGATTGCACATTAACCGTTGCAAATTAAGAAAGATGAATTATGTTGTAATGGTCCAATCAAGCATGCATGACAAAAACAAATATTTTAAAAAACAAAGCAAAAGGTCGAAACAATGGAAAACTCCAGCTGTTGCTCTGTCCTTAGCTTAGCTGTGGTTTAAGGTTCAAGATGGGTTTAAAACTGCGTGACACAAAATCGCATGGTCTCTTAAACCCCACTGCTGTTTCTTCAGAAGCTGTGGTTTAAGTTGCACCTGTAGTTTAATCTAAACCCAGTTGCCTTGTTCTGCAGAAATCACCTAAATGCCACCAGAATTTACCGTATCTGAGGGTAAACTTGTATGTTACTATGAAGGCAACACAACCATAAGTGTGAAACTAATATAACTGAGAAATTACATTAAAAAGGTGTCACACCTGCCTCATCAGGGTTACTGACTGACAACCTGGAGAGGTCAATCCATACTAACCATGTTAATGAATGCACCACCAATTTATATTTGTATGAAAGTATAGATAGATTAAAATAGTTTTTTTGTGAAATTTAGTGACAATAACCAATTCTAGGTCTCTCTCTCAGGAGAGCAGGCAGTGAGGCATAATCTGTAATGATACAGCCATTCATTTTCTCATTTCACCCGTTACCTCTGTCCTCTCACACACGCAGGTTTTTGGGTTCCAGCTGGAGGAGTCGGACATGGCCACTTTGGGAAAATTGCATGATGAAAGACACGTGTCTTGGGATCCAACAAACGTGGAGTAACGATATGTGGGAAAACTCCGAGTGTGTTTGTTCTGGAACTAGTTTTGTCAGTAACTGTTGGATGTTATTTGTTCGTTAGCTTTGTGTGTCACACTTTGCCTGGAAGGAGACTCAGTGATGTCTACTATGATGATCTGTGAACACACACACACACACACACACACACACAGAAGGACCAAAAAGTTTTTAAGTGCCTTACTTTATATATACTGTATACATACGTGTGTGTGTGTGTGTGTGTGTGTACTACAGTGTATATATATATATAATTTATGAACGACTAAGTGTTACAATCATAGGTAACATAGAAAAGATGATTTTAGCAAAAATAATCCTAAATAATGAATGTTTGCCTTTGCTGAAATAAAGCTGTCACACTGAGGACAAAAGTCATGTATCTTTTTTCAAATTTTCAGGAATTCCTAAATCCTAGACTTACAGGCTTTACCAGAGGACTTGGGTTAGATGAGACTAAATGGGCAGGGCGCTAAAAAATTACCCATTCTTTGACTTTAAAAGGTCTGTGTGCAGGCATGTATATAGGTGTTGGAAAATTATGCATTAACGTATGTTATGTTTACTGTTATTATTTCTTTTCTTTTGGATGGGGCTGGTGGGTAAAGGAGGATGGTTTTGGGATGGGACGGTTTTGACTGATACATTTTGCAATATTTTTACAACACAAATATTTCAGCATGTCACATTCCAGGTGTTCAGGAGCCATTTCTAGCAAGTTCTTATAATTTCCTATTGTGTTTAGTTCTGTCAATGTAAATAGTTTGGCAGCATCTAGTGGTAGTTTTTGGTGCTAAACCTAGTGCACAGCAGCACCTGACCCCGCATCTGAGGAACCTCTTAATGAAGGCAGGTGTGCTTAAGTGGACTGTGGCTGCCACGGGGATACAGGCTTCAACTGCCGTGTGTTTTGGGTTATTTTCTTTGGTTTAATCTTAGTTTTGGATGCAATGATCACAACTAGCAACAAGTAGTTTGCCTAGAATACGTTCTTATTTTTTTTTTATTTTAAATGTGATGTCAAATAAGCATCAAATCTTCAGTACTTCTTGTGTGAAATCCAGATAATTATTTTGTTCAAAATTATGAAGTTACACTTGTTACATACTTTTGTATTTGACCCATGTAATATTTTGATAATGATTTTGAGTACCTGCAAGCTATAACAAAAATATTTTTCTATCAAATATTTATATAAAATAAGTTTCATTGACAATAAAAACAACTTTGCACCATGAGATGGTCTTGTGAGATTATTTTAGTTTGCAAGTCAGCATGATGGTAATGAAAGAAAACACCTTTAAAGTTCATAGTAGACAATTGTTCATTTATAGTCTTTAAGAAAGATACCACTTGCAACAAAGAGTAAAATCCAGACCCAGAAAAAAACTTGTATCAGTGGAATCACCCCAGTGCTTAACCATACTCCACCACGCCCCAGGCGAGCTCTTACTGCACAGGTTGTTCTGGATCTGACTATCATCAGAGGCTATATGCTTATGCATATAACACAAACACTGAAAAGTCAGTTGGTGCTTATCAATTTATCCCAATGATGTGAATTTAAGGTGGGCGGGGCCAAACATGTAAGGTTGTGAGGAAGAAAGCTCCTGGCAGAATCACTTCACGAGCAACGAAACACTCTGTTAGAAGACCTGGTTATGCAGGTTTAGGGGGTTTTCTTTTTTGCTTTAGATCACATTGCTACAGTCTTCTGAGAAATCATGTCTTCTGCACAAGGCTGGACTTGTCCCACAGTGAAACTTTCAAATGGGGTGCAAATGCCAATACTTGGAATAGGTAAGTATCATTTTAATATTTTTAAAAGTGTCTCTGAAACATTATCAGTATAGCACAAGTCTGTAAATTGAAATGTAATGAACCAGATGTGTGTTCCTTTAAAATAATTGTGGATTATGCAACATACACGACTTACCCAACCCTATCACGACTTTCCAGGATACCGTAGGTGCAAAGCATAACATGGTCCAAATTTGCTCTGTTTCCTCTCTCTAAGGCACGTCCCAAGTTGGAGGATTCTCTCAAGATACTGTTCTGTATGCACTCCGTGATTGTGGCATACGCCTCATTGACACGTCAAAATATAACGGTTTTGAGGTACAGCTGTCTGAAGCTATCAGAGATAGTGGGGTACCCAGAGGTGACCTGTGGCTCACCAATAAACTCTGGCCACAGGACTATGGATATGAAACTGCCAAGGCGGCCTTTCAGAAATCCTGCTCCCAGATGGGGGTGGAATATCTTGGTATGTACATTAAGTACCATTTGAAGGGCATTTTTGTATTACCAGTTGGTTCCTATTTATTGTCTGTTTATTTTTCATTGCCTCCTCCCTGATTAAGTCATTGTCTGTCCATTTCAGACATCTACATGTTGCACTGGCCCGACTCGATGCAGCCGGGTCGCTCCAACAGAGAACTGAGAGCTGAGTCCTGGAGAGCTTTGGAAGAACTTCACAAAGAGGGTAAAAATACAATAAAATACATCTTAATAGCATATAGATTAGTAGTGAATTTATTTACTAGGGTTGGTGCAAATATCAGCCTGTGAAATTACTAGGTCACAAATCAACATTCTTTTTTTAACATGTTTGTTCCTACAGGGTTGTGTCGTGCTATCGGGGTTAGCAACTTTATGATTCACCACCTGGAACAGTTAAAGCAGGACTGTACTATTGTGCCACATGTTAATCAAGTAAGTATTTCACAAAGCAATAGCAGGACAAAAATGTTTTTCCTTTGGAGAAAAAAACGCCCAGAGAGAGACATTACACTTGCCTGAAAGGGGAGAGACTTGGTTATGACAGACTTTGGGTCTCATGAGTCTCAACCAGAACAACTGTTATTATAAGCATTGTTATATAAACTAATAATATCATCCACCATCAGGTGGAGTACCATCCGTTCCAGCAGCCCATTAAGCTGATGGAGTACTGCCGTCAGGAGGGCATTGCGTTTCAGGGGTACTGCCCTCTGGCCAAGGGTCAAGCCCTTAGCAACCCCACTATTATCCAGCTGGCAGAGAAATATGGACGTACACCTGCTCAGATCTGCATCCGCTGGAGTATTCAGGTAATATAAATAAAAATGAATGGGAATTGTACTGGCAAGAAGAAAACAGTATCCGTTTATTTCAGTGTCATACTAATATTTCAGTTTGCCATATTTAGTCAGGTTTAGAGGCTGTTGCAGTTTTCCCACGCTACAATTATTCTGAATATCAGTTAATAGGAATCAAATTAAATATTTTTACAAAATACGGGAACCACCTTACTCAAAAAACAAACAAAAAAACCCTTGTTGGTCAAATTTCTGTCACCAGTGTTGTTAATTTTTGTATTCCTCTTAGAATGGAGCCATTACAATACCAAAGTCAACCAAAAAGGAGCGTGTAATAGAAAACTGTCAGGTGAGTTGTAAAAAAAAAACATTAAGACAGTTCTGAAATTGGAATTGAAATTTCCAACTTATTATAATCAATATCATACTGATTTTTACATTTTTACCACCTCTCCACTTTCTTCCTCGTCTTCACACTCTTTTAGGTGTTTGACGTCCAGCTGGAGGAGGAAGACATGGAGGCTATAAATAAGTTGCATGATGGGAGACATGTGTCCTGGGATCCAACGAATGTGGAGTAACACAAGGCATATTTGCTGCTTTTTCTTTCATTGAAAGACAAAACTTTTTAGTTTTTACAATGTTTTCATCAGTGTTTGGATCCATCAGGGACAGTGTGTTTTTCTTGCAGCTTCAAACAAAGAACATGTAGTTCCTCATTTTTATTCTGAAATAAAATAATTGTGACCCAAATGATCTGTGTGTGTTTCTGGGGCAGGGCTGGAGATTAAATCAGGTCTGGGTGTTGTGATCTAGTACAGACTGAGAGCAGTACAAACGGAGTCCTACTTCAGACAAAAACCAACAGCGTTTGTCTCTCTAAAATAATAATTCATCTATGTGCCCACTTAGAATTATTATATCACAGTGTGATTTCTCACCATCAAGATAAGGCAGGTCTCAACAAACATCTACAGAAAAGAACCTGATCAGCAGGTTTAGGAGAGGCATAACAAAACTTAAGTTTACTTAAGAATGATAATTCTGCTCATGGCATGCATAACTGCCTCCTATCAATTCAACACCGGCTTGGGAGTCTTTTTGTTCAGTTCCCATCTAGAATGTTTTATCGGCAGTTTTGTTTGGTGCATTTCCCTGATGTTCTCCCCTCTTTGTATAGCAATGGCTGCACCTTAGTTAAAGAGTAAGATCCCTTTTGTTTAACTAGAAAGAAAGTCTCACTCAAGGAAAAGTCTCACGAGACGTTGAGTTGTTGCAGGAAGACAAAAGGATCTTACTCTTTAACAAACGGTCTTGTCTCTGTAGGGATCCTTTCCATAAGGTTGTCAGACACTTCGAGTAACTACCGGAGCCTGTCAGAGGCAAAAACAAGCACTTTTAGTGGACGTACTTTTCACAGGTGCAATTGCCTGCAAGGATTCAAAACTAATGCTAAGTATTAGTCATTTCAACAGCCAAAATTTGTAAAAATAGGGCCAAGGTTTAAAAATACCGGGGTTTCCCTTTAAATAGTAGCTTCATACTGGTTGAAAGTTTAAAGTCTGTTGCAGAAAAAAAAAAAAGCCATGTTCAACTGCAGCTTAAGTTGCTCTTAACTTATTCAACTGACTAAAAACAATGACAAACATTCAGAGTTAGCAATATCATTTAATCTTTCCCCCTCAGCTTAGAATCACTGTTGTACATAAGTTACTTTGTTTTTTCTCAATTTCACAGGTTCATTTTTTTTTCTCTCTTCAAACTTCCAGTTTGACCTCCCTCTCGTATCAAACGAAAAAAAAAGCAGATTGTATTATACAAAAATGCAAACCAATTTTCACACAGTGAATTCTCTTACAAAGTCATAAAATGGCGTAATAATGGCTACATCCACATTGGAGGAAGATAATTCTAGACATTCCTTAATGGAGTATAATATACATATAAAAACTTCTTTTTTCTTGCTGAAATCAAACCTGTACCTTAATTTAAGAGATATTTTACAAGGGAGTAATCATATAAAATAGCCATTTGCGAATTTCCCCAGAAAGTCAGGGAATAAAATGTGAGCCTCAAACAGCAGTAACAGAGTTCAGTGGTCAAGGGTGGGAGTGGAGGGGTCAACTGGTTATGTAAATGAGGGGCAGAGGCAGCAGTTCCACTCAGAAACAAAAACACACAGGAGATCGAACATCTTCGCTACTTACTATATAGCAAACCACCCCATACGTCATTGTATGCCAGTTCTGCTAAGCTAAAGGCGTTTTAGGCTCATTCAGATCTGCAGGGACCTATCAGGTAGAATCAGCAATGTGACAAGTTTTGGTTGACTTAGGGAGAGTGAGAAACAACATATTGAATTAACACCATTAAATGTTGCCAATTCGTGGAATTATAACAGAAGAATTAAGCTGGTAGGCCAATTTCTTGTAAATAGTTGTCAAAGAAGAACAAAACTATTGTGTGAAAGGTCAGATAATGCATTAAAGACTAAGACTTGCAGGTCAGTAAATTCACTCAACTATTGCAGAAACGAAAAAACAAGAGAAAGAAACTACAAACCCAGCTACGTCAACAACATTTCCTTAAAAAAATAATCAAAATAGACATTTTGCTACAAATCTTGAGATTTGCATTATTGCAGTTTGTATGAAAGGGGGGGGGGGGGGTCTACTAGAGTCCATCTGTATCACTCTAAGTCATGCCAATTCAGTGTTACTATTTTTGAGATCACCTCATGCTCCTAAAGCAGACATGGTAAAGGAGCGTTGCAAGACGATTTAAGGCCAACCTTTCATCAGAGACTTCCTGAATATCCTCTTGGGGGCAGGGGTGGGAAAAACCCCCCAACACTTTTCTAATACCTCAACACTATCACCCAGTACAGCACACTTTGAGGGGAAAAAAAAAAAAAAACTTAGGGTACATATTCTACAATACAATCTAGCACACACAAAACGTCTCCATAAATTTTCCAAAGTTACAGAATTTTGTCTTCTTCGGAAGCATAGTCTATAAAGAACATCTTTGTTTGAACACAAAAGATTAAGTGAACACACATCAATGCGCACAGAAGTCCTTCGTCTGGGAAAGGATAAAGTCTGTGTTGGCAACCAGTGGACAGAAAACAAATCAAACAACAAAAAAACAAAAACAATATTTTGCTGATTCTAAGTAGAGATCATTTAATATAAATGCTGAGCGAGTAAAATAAGAGGTGGCACATTAATAGTGCTTTAGTATATTAATGTATGTATACATACTCATATGTATAAGTGAGCTGTGTACCTAAACAATAAATGTAGCGAGGAGCAAGTGTGGTAGGAAAAATTGGAGAAAAAAAAAGAAGAAAAACCCAAACATCCACTATCATGGCACTGACTAATTGGAAGAGATACCCATCAAACAACCCAGATGAGGATGTCATCAGCTGTTATCAGGGATTCATCAAATTGTCAGTTTCTCATGACCCCTCGTCTGACCAAAACGAAGGCTCGACGTTAAACTAAAACAAATTGACCCAGAGCGTCCCCTCTATCCTTTAACCGTTCAAACACAAGGACTCACTCGCTCTCAGCAGAGCTGTAAAACTGTAGCCAATCATGCTAATTGTTTACAAAAGGCAAAGAGCTCCATGTTGAGCATCAGCAGCAAACAATTTGCATGATGGAGAAAGAGCAACAATAGTGGTAATGGTGGTGGTGATGACAGCAAGGTGCGAAAAGAAAAATGTGCTAGAGTGAACAGAATATTGTACTACTCGCCAATAAAGTTGCTTAAATATACCCAATGCCATATAAATGAACTTATCAAATTTGCTATTTGCGGACAGCTATTTTTGAAAGTTTGTTTTGTTTACCCCTCAGTAACACTAATGTCCTCAGCTGGATCAGCTGTAACATAATTTAAAATGTGCTATGGAGCTAAAAACACTACAACAGTTACCTTTCTAAGAGTACCAGTGAGAAGTCTGGGTTTTGCTTGGAATTCAGCCATTTCATGACAGAGAGGAGGACACGCGTTCAACTAAGCTCTATAAAGCCTTCACTAGGTAAGCCACACCCCCCAAATCGTAACAACGTAAAGCATGAAAAAAAGAAAACAAAATTTTACAGAAAAAACACAAGGGAAGGCAACTTCATGGAAGTTAGGAGAACAAATGACAAGATAATCCCAATGGGGAGGCCTTTTGTGAGCCAGATGAGAAGCTCTGAGGAGGGAAATCCTTACCTACCCTGACATTATAAAGTCAAAAGCCTGACTCCTGAGGTGGAAAGATGTACTCTCTCTCAGCCCGATTATGTGCATTCACCCCCAAAAAACAACTATTTTTGAGCATGCCATGAAACATTTCACAACATAATCGGCTAGGATTAAATGCAGCCCTGCGGAGCACAGGCGAAAGGCATTGCAACCAAACCACATCAGGTCACACCACAACCGAGAGAAGCACATCGTAGATTCCCTTATAGAAAACATGTGGAAAGCTCATTATCAAAAAGACTTGTTTGCAATCTTTAAAACAGAATGCTTCAATTAAATATATAATATACTGCTTTCAAGTATGAAACAGACATATGATGTGTTCATAAAATGCACTAATAAAATCATACTTCTTGTGGCAGATGAAGACGTGCATGTGGTGCAAAAGTGATTTCTAAAACACCCTGCATCTCCATTTCAGCTGAATACTGGTGGGATATTATACTGCTTTTCCCTCCTCAGACCATCTAGATCTGGGCAACCACTTTTTTTTTTTCGATTCTGGGGGTGAGTACCAAGCGACACACTTCTGCGGTTTCCTACAATACCTTCATAGATCGTCAGATTGCAACAAAAGAAGTTCCTCAGAGTGCATGTGATGTGATAGTGCTTGTTAATTTGTTTTTCCTTATCCAACTATTCATCTACATGCATGCTGGTACAACAAAACCAAAAATCTTATATGGGGAGAATCAATCAAAATACTTGACTATGTTTTTGTGTTAATTAAGAATGGAATAGGCCGATCCGTTTTGAATGAAACTGCAATACCACTGACACCATCACCACCATTTTCTCTTCCTGATATATCTATCGTGAGCCTTGTTAAATTATAATCCCGGTACAAAAAAAAAAAAAGAAGAAAAAAATTAACACACACGAGAAATGTTATCAAATGCTCTGGTTTCCAGGCAAGGAAGTCATTAAAAAAAGCTCATTCACAGAACAAAAAGAAAGAAAATTCATATCACGGCAGATACTGCTCATCTTCTAAATAGAATGGGTGTATGTGTGCCTGTGCATGCTTTTCAATTGAGCATCTTGAGTATGTGCGTGTGTGTGTGTGTGTGTGTAAGTGTGTACTGCCTAAGAGCAGGAATGGACGACGCCATTCTTCTGCATCTCTGAACCAGTGGCACCTGGATCAGAGCACAGGCTCAACGCAGACGTCTTATTGGTCAGTGACAGCATGGACCCGCCCACTGCACTTTCTTGCAGACTGCTGGAGCCGTTTGACACATCGCTGAATTAAGGACAGAGGAAAAGAGCCAAGTGAGAACAAGGAACACTGGGAAGAAGTCAGGCTAATAATGACATACATGCATATTCCAGGAATATATACACATTCATGTTAAAGTATGTGTGTACCCACCCTTCCAGCTGAGTCTTGTGCTCTAGTTGTCCATTCTCTGCAGGTTTCATCTTGTACTGCTGAACATCATGGGCTACTTGGTTTTCCTGGTTTGGAGATGGACAAAACATACTTAGTTGCCGGAAAAAAAAACCCATCCACATATTCTGTTTTTGATAAAATGTTTTATCCAACTGAACCCTTATCCGTCTTTATCTTTAAAGACCAAACAGTCATGGCCCAGATACTACTAACTGTTGTAGTGCATACATGCAACATCCTGGTGTTAAAAAGTGCCATAATATGTGTGTATTATTTGGTGGTATAAGACAGATTTCAAGGAGAAGCTGAAGGGATTCTTAAAGTGTTTAAACACGTGATGGAATATCCATTTTGTTGGGGACGCAGTGGAATGTTCTTAAGCGTTCCCTCCTCCAATCATCACATCAATAATTCCCCCCTCATCCTACATGGTTAGACTGTTACATCCCGTATTGTTGCTTAACAGCCCTCCTCACCAAAGCCATCCTCTTGCCGATCTCTCGCTCCACCTGGTGGAGCTCGAGGCTTAGCTGTTCACTGGAGACAGCCGTGGTACTTGCTCCCCCTGCTGGCCACTTGGGCTGTTGCTGGGCCGCTGCTGCCTGGCCCTGGCCGGGCTGCACAGGCTGGCCCCCCAATGCCTCCCTCTGCAGCAGTAAAGAGTTACTGGTAGCCTGTCATAGTGAGAGAGGAAGTGAAAGGATGAGTGTGTAATTTGGAAATTTCTGGCAGTAATTAGAAGCAATACAGCTAGACAAACTAGATGTTCCAGTGTCATATATTTGGATATTTGACTGTTTTTATTCCTCACCATATTATGTAACCTCGTCTGGAATTTAAAAACAATTTTTAGAATTATTTAAATGTCTAAAAATCTTTGAAAATGTGGAATTCATAAAATCAATTTCTATACTTTCCAGACCTTCTTAGGTCGTCTTGTTAGTTAGAGAGCATACACACCTCCATGCTTCGCATCTTGGTCTGCTGGGTGATCTGATGGTTGACCTGCTGCAGTTCAATCTTTAACTGTTCTCTGTCTGGGGCTGCTATAGGTAGGCTGTGAGGGTGAAATTCAGTGAGAAATTTACATAACCACAAACTTTCACTTTCATGCATGTATTTCTGATATTTTCCTAAAAGCGTGATTAGTATTATCACGTGAATATTAAAAAGATGACAACAAATGCAGTCCTCACCGCTCACTAAAGGCGTGTCCCTGAGAGGAGGAGGCAGTCTGGTGAGACGGGTATGAAGCTCCACCCCATCTTCCATATGTGTATTCTGCTGTAGGCAAGGTGGTAAAATAATCAGAAATGTTTTCATGACAAACTGTAATGATTAAACACAACAATTACCAGAAATGACCATGTTGTAAAAATTCAGTTTAAGAGGTAGGAGTGGTCAGTGTGGACAAAATCAGTACTATTATATCAGTATCAATAGGCTGCGATTTTTACCAAATACACAAAAATCACGTGGTACAATTTATACTTATGTACATCCAATTAAATTAAATTCAATCTTTTTTTGTTTTAATCATTTTGATATTTCTTTAGTTTTTTTAATGTTTTAGTCTCAAGTATTAAAGATATTTTGCTGTGATAGATTTGGATAAAATTGGAGTTATGCATTTTGACGTGAGCAATCTCTTGATATATGAACATTTTAGAGAGCTCATAAACAATAAAATTAATGATTGCCCATCCCTTTGCTCTACCTGGGCATACCAATTATATTGCAAGATCAAGACTTGAAATTCGAAATCTTACCCAAATACACCTTTGACAGAAAAACTAAACAATGGTTGGGAATGCAGCAAGACAAATACCTCTGAACCAACTGAGTTTCAGAAATGATACTGATATTTTACAGTGTTTTTCAGGTTTATAGGTTGTTGTGCGCATGGTTTCTTACCTGGCATGGCCATATGTTTAGAGTTTGGATTCTGGGGAGAAGAGACCATAGCCGGCACAGGGCCGGTATTCTGGTAGCCCATCTTTGGGGTGCGGGAGATGGCACCGAAGCGTGACACAGTGGGCTGGGGGCCAAACGGGATAATAGGGTCATCGTCCTTGACTTCTGTACCCCTCCGAGGCGCTTCCAGCGATTGTTCCCTCAGACCCTTAGCCTCCACATTCTGACAGAGGGAGAGAGAAGGGTATAGAGAGGAAAGGTTATGATATGGAGAGATCTGAGGAAGAGGCTGAGGGGGAAACAAGTTCCGTCCTTCACTTGATACACTGTGGTTAAACAAACATTGTTTTTGTCTGTAGAATAAAGAGAGTAAAGATGTGTTTGACAGAACAAAACGCTTACTTGTCAGGGCTGGTTAATTACACTTGGTCAAACAAACAAAATATTAGAGGTGTGGGGAAAAAAAAAAAAATCAATTCGTAGATGCATCCCGATTCTCTTTTGAACGATTATGTCTGGATGCAGAAAACTCAAATCGGAAATTTAAAACTCAATTCTTGACGTTATAATCACCTGTTATTTTGTAAGACCGGGCCGTACGTAGTACGTTTCTTGTGGCTGAACCAATTGGATGGTGAAACCTAATGGACGCAAAACATGTGCTTCGTGTTTATGTTTTAAGCTAGGCTACTTGGGCTGGTGAGGACGGCTGAGCGTGAGCAACCGAAGATGGATACAATCTGACTGGCTCTGACTCGTAATCAAAAGTTGCCTAGAGATTTACACCCCTATCAAATACCAGAATAGCTTGCAGTGATTAACATCTCCTCAATCATTCAGCCATTAAACTTGTTACATTGTCAAACTCCCCTTCGAGTTTTGTGCATCAACGCGGAATCATTCAAGACAGAATCACAATGCATCCTTTTCCCCACCCCTAATGGGAAACTACTGACATTGTTACTAATAGTTATCCATCTGTACTCACCATCATCTCCATGGTACCAGGAACCATAACGTCTTTGGGTTTGGCGTCCTTTGTGCCAATGTAGGAGCCAATGGTTTCACAAGACCAGGGAGAGTATTGCCCGGTATAGTCAGACTCTCTGCATTTCATCATGGTTTTGGAGCTCTCCTCGCCATACTGCAGACACAGCACCACAATGTCACTTACGGTTCTTAATACTTGAAATTAAATTTATCAAATCTTACACTTTACACTGAAGTTCACATAGTGCTAACCTCTGGAGGGTAGTCGCTGGGGAAGGGATGAGAAAGCGTTGGGGAAGGAGCGAATGGTAGAGGGGAGATGACCTTCCTTTCCTCCAGCTGGGATAACAGCTCCTGCCGACGTCGGTGCAGGTAGTCCAGGCTGGGCTGTGAGCCACTATATGATGGACCCTGAGAGACACATAGAAATATTGCTGCTTAACTTCTAGCATTTATTTGACTATTTTATAATAAGAGTTAAAGGCAAACAGCAGAAATTAAGAACAATCCAGAATGACTCACCCTGACATAAGCCCTCATGGGTGGAGGCTGGGCACCTGGTGGATAGTAGCCATCTGGAGGGTATCTATCCCGGGCACTGGCCTCCTGGTGGTAAAGTGAGTTAGGCTGTCCTGTTGATGGTGGAGGAACATCAAGAGGCGCAGGGCTCATTCTGACCAGGCCATCCCTCTGAGATGGGTAAGGCTGTGGGGGAGGTGGTGGACCAGTGTAGGTCCCGTGGCGACCTCGGTCATGGTGTGGAGGGTGAGGGTAGGAGAAGGGTGGACCAGAGTGAGGGGCCTGATAGGGGCGCTCTGGAGGCCCGTAGCCAGGGTAGGGATCCTGGTAAGGGGGTCCTGACTCACTGGGTGGAGGAGGGTTACGCATGTAATCCCGAGGAACATACTGTGGTGGCTGTTGGTAGGGGTACCCTGAGAAATAAATGGCAGACTATTACAAACATCCCTTTCCCAAATTATTTCTAAGTATAAAGTAAAAAAAGACAGCAAATTTTCATCAGTCACACACACAAAAGCGCACTATGCATCAATTCAGTTCACTCGACCCTTACCTGTGGCGTATTGTGGGGGCTCATACTGAGAAGCAGAGGGTGGTGGGCGAGTGTCATAGTACATCTCAGAGAGCTGTGGCTGGGGGTACACTGTTGAACCTCTGCCTACCACAGATATGTGCTTCGTCCCAATGAGGTGGTCCCCTGGCATCCTTGGGTGGGCCATGGCATGAGGTGGCAGAGCCATACCGGGTTTGGCCACAGGGTCCAGGCTACAAGAATAAATGTCAGATTAAATAAAACATTACAGGCTGATAGTCAATGAGCAAAAAACCAGTATGTCAACTAACAACAACTATGTGCCACAGAGTGCCAAGAGTCTGCAGGCTTCCACTTCAACTAAAGACTATACCTGGTGTTCTGTTAGCCAGACAGCTTTGAACTACACAGACTTGATATTATCTATTGTTTGCACTTGCTAGAGTTGTCAACAGCTAACAGTTACAGGCAATAAGGCAAATTAGTTATTTGAGTGGAATTTGACTGAAAGAAAGGCCAACTGATTGTGCATACACATTCCAGTCTTGATAAATGTAGTACGAGGAGACACCAGCACTCATGGTCAATACATTAATTCACTAACAAAAAAAAGAGTGAGAGGTAATTTTTTAAAACGTTTTATCTATCAGAAAACATTAACAGTAGGGTATACTTTCAAATCCAATATTCTTCTGTTTGATGAATATCACAAATTTCATGAATTTCAATTTTACTTCATTTATGGGAATGCAATCATAAAATCAAAAAAAGAGTTCAGCTTCATAACTAAAATATTTACAGGTTCAAACTAAATTTCAGGATGTATCTATCCCTGCTCTGCTAAATACCTCCCAGGTTATTTCATTCAATAGTCTGAACCATTAAACTAGAGAAAAGAAACACACAATCAGCTGCTGTCCATCAGAAGAAAAATCTGCAGACTTCATGGCACATGCTTGACTGTTCTTTGGCTGCCAATTAATGTAATACTAAGCTATACTCACGCATCAGGTGGTGATCCTGGGGCATTGGGACTCCCTCCATCCATCTTCATGGGTTTACACAACGGTTCATATGGGTTTGTGTTGGTGCCACGGGGAATGAGTTGGGGCAGTGCACCACTGCCGTTGGTGAGGGGCGAAAGCTTCGGGGTCACTGCTACATCAAGAGGAAGGCTTTCATCTGGCACGAGCCCTCCTGAGCCAGGGAGGCGAGCCGCCAGTCGCTTATTCATCTTACGATACCTGAACATAAAACGCAGTACAAGATATATAAGAGATGCTGGGGTTTGGTGTGACATGCTTTCATTTCAAGTGCAATATCCAATTTCAAAAATGTAAACAATGCCACATGTTGATATTTGTCAGACTCACTTCTCCAGTTCTTCCTGAGAGTGAGCAAAGGTGCAGCTGGCTCCACGAGGACATCCTCCCTTCTGCTTCATGTCACGACACATGTATGTCTTGTACTTGCTGTGCTGTGGAGGCTAAAGAGCGACACCAAGTATTATTGAAACGGAGGACACATAACGTTCTGTGTCATTATGATTGTACCCTATTTAAGGATGTTGCCTTGCACAACAACAAACTGGGCTGAACACTCAATAGTGGTGATATTGAACACTATAGTTAGGGCTGGGTGATACTGATTAAATCAATTGTCACAATATTTTTCATCAAATACCTCAGAGTTGATATACAGATGTGTTAGGAAAAAAAAGAAGAAAAACAAGTGTCTGGAACTCTACTGCAGTGACGCACAACATTCTTCCATAAAGATATTCCCTCATAAGATGCTTTAATGAAGGTGGTGGTAGGACTGTGATCTCCCGTGGGTGTAGCCTGGATTAATCATGCAACATTCAAGGGATGGGGCCCAGCTCTCTTTGTGGTCCAATGAATAGACTGACCTGTTGAGGGTCAGCTCCTTTCTTGCTGTGGTTCTGGATGAAGTCCACCAGGCCATGCACCACAGTTTTCACTGCTACCAACCCTTTCTCGAGCTGTTCCCATGTGGGAGGGGGGGCATCTGGGGAAACAAATGGAGATATGAAGAAAAACAGACTTTTATCTAACTATTTTTAATTGATGGTACTCATTTGTCTCAGAGGTGATATGTGTGTGGGCTATGCCCCAGAGAACCACAACTGGCAGCACAAGGTACCAGCACAAACAACGAACAACTTCCTCCACTGGAAAGTCAGAGGGCAGGGTGGTCAGTTACCAAACAGTGATTCTGTAGTTGGAATGAATAAAATGCCTTGCTCAAAAGCCCCTTAGCTGGTCGGCTTTTTGCTGCCATGACGGCTTAAACCAAGGCCTTTCAACTGAAGGACAGTCAGGTTTGGGAAATTTGGTGTTTGAATTCATATGTGGTGGTCAAACATTAAAAAATGCAACATGTGAGAGTCACAAGCTTACTTCTGATTAAGGAAGTATATGGATGCCCTATTTTTGCAGATGTTTTCACTAAGACGCACTTAAACACTACATTTACATGCAGACTTTTGGAAGACATAAATACACAAAATATTTTTGGATGGGCCCCTGAAATAAGTATAAAAAATAAATTATTTTTGAGGGTCAGTTAAACTGTAGAGCAACAGCTAGGCTCTGGTCAAGACATATCCCAACATATTCTGGCATCCCCTCTGCTTGTTTAAAGACAACCTATATACTGGAATGGACAGATGTGAGAGAGGGTTGAGAAGATACAAAGGTCACTGTTTGGATTCCAACTTGTGACATTGCATGTAACAGACTTACTCCTTACGTAACTACAAAAGCAAGATTCCTGCAGTTGGCTTGTTTCTTACCAGGACTGGGATCAATGTTGGCCAGTAGTTCCAGGTGGGGCCGCAGCCTGTTGAGGTTGGCTGGGTCTCCAGTCCTCTGCAGCGCAATTGTCAGCTCCTGGACACTCTGCGCAAAAGACGCTGGGGTCTGCAGCTATGCCAACAGCAGAATAAAAAAAACAGGGAGTAAATGCTTTGGTGGGTTTATGGCAGACAGGATTTCATGCTTTGATATAAGGACCTAAGAAACTGAAACATATAGCAGTAAACATAAATCACCTATGAAATGCCAATATGTACCATGATGTGGAAACAAACACATGGGATACAGATAAAAAAAAAAAACATTTACTTCTCCCACACACCTTATCTATGATAGACTGCATGTGTGACTTGTGAGATTGATCTCCATATAACAGAGAAGACCACTGGTCAGGTGCGATGCGCAGCCCACCCTCCATGGCAATCTGCACTATCTGAGAGTCATGCTCGCGCCGCAGGGCCTCGTAAGTACGAAACTCCTCTTTCAGCTGCATCAGGGATGAGTCCTCATCACGTTTGGTGACCTAGGTAGCCACAGAGGAAGACAGAAAGAGGAAGTTGAATTTTTTTGTTAGTTTTTTTTCCCTCTGTTTGGCTTCTTCTGCAGAGAGCTTTTTTATGGGTTTCACAACTTCTTGATGACTGACAGGCAATATAAATCTCCACTAGGGGAACCACACTAAAAACATAACAGTGTTGGATAAGCAATAATTATGGTCAGGGTCGCTCTAATACTGAAGTAATGGGCCCTGTTGTGGAGCAGCACCACATGACGTTTGTCACTAACTTCAAGACATTTTCTTCTGGCTCTCAGTTAGTGACATACCTTAAAGCAGGAGGCCCTGTAGAGGAGCTGCACCACATGGCCTATGCTCGTCTTAGAGGCCTGCGGGAAGCGTGGCTCAAGCCTCTGGACTACAAAGAGAACCAACACCTTCCTGGACAGAGCAGAGCCATCCTCTAGAGCAAGAAGGACCAACTTTAAAGCTTCCTCCTGCATGGCTGGGGGAGGAAAAACACAAACATAAAAACCATGAGTAACAGATGATCGCCAAAAGCCAACATTTGTGGAGGACATATGGATCGCTTCTTCAAAACTGGAATGTGCTTGCCTCACTTTGCAGGTAATAGAAAACTACATACCTGGGCCTAAAAACTGACATCCCCGTGCACGGACAGCGGCCCACAGATTGGAGGAGAGCTGCTGCGGATTCTGGTGCTGCAAGATGAGTTCAGTGACAGTTCGCTCACCCAGAGAGCGGGCAGCTCTCATGGCTCTAACGCGGCCCTCCTCCTCCACTAGCTGGCAGTGGACCAGAGTTACCAGTTTTCTCTGCATGGGTCGACTGAGCATGCTCTGGGCCGTGCTGCTTAGACCCACACCTGGTGAAAGATTAAACAGAACAACTGGTAAACCAAAGGAACATACACTTAGTTGCCAGTTTATTAGGTACACCAAGCTAAAACTAATGCAGTCTAATACAACAGTCCTGCAATAAATCCTTCATGAAGGTTATAATGCTCAGTTTTTGTTTAAACTGTTTTAGAGAGAGACTTTGTGATCACTTTGGAGGATGTAGTTTGTGGTGCTGTTGAACTCTATTGCATTACACAGAGAGTTATATATCTCATTGATATAAATGGGGAGGACAAAATATTAGAAAAATCTGTCAGTGGAACTCAATACAATTCAAAAGCACCACAAAATACAGCCTCCAAATACAGTTTACCGTGGCAACTTCCCCTTTTGCAATTCCTCCCTCACAATAACATCTCTTGCAACTCTGATCTGGTAATTTTTTATCAACATGGAATTAGACTGAAATAACTGCACATACAACTCTCTACTGATTACATAGACATGCCTATATTAAAAAGACTTAAAGACTGTTCTCAGAAGATATTTGTTATTTATAGGCTACAACCCTTTTTGGTGATACAAAAATGGGTCCAGCTTTGTTCTAAGCACCCTGCATGCCTCGCCCAATGGTTGCCCTCCAATAAAGCCTGTAGGTTCAACAGAATTACTATGCGAAATGTTGAATTATGACAGGCAGAGTGGGACTATTTGATAAATACCTAATTTACTTGAGTTATGCTGTGAAAAGAGCCCATTTCTTTTGTTTCAATGAGAAATACATTTTGTATTTTAATATTTTAATGGTTAATTGATTATTCACCATTTCTACCAATCAATCAATCAATCAATCAGTCATATTCAATTATTAATCATTAACAGGTTCAATGACTAAGGAAATTGCTTAAAATTTGCAGCCCTGATGTTGAATAAACTGGATTTAAAAACACTAATATGGGTCTTTAACATTTTATTTGGATATCCTGTTTATTTCAGGTGAACAATATGGCAAGAGTTTTAAGAGCCATTATACCTTTCCAACAAGTTTTCTTCTGAGGCATAAGTTTTAAATGATGAATCAATATAAAGGAAACCACTATAACCTTTTGACAACCAGTTATGGTAGCACTGACAACACCCCATATGGAAGGCCCGGTTTAACCCTCTTTCTTTGAAAATATAATTTCAGGGTCTGAACAAAAACATTAAATGGTATATTTCTTTAACGCTGCATATAAACAGCATAGTCACATCACACCCATTGAATACATAGTCTTAAATTTCCTTAAACACAGATTGTGTTAGTATTATTTGTGTTAATGAAACATGCAATGTTTTACTGTCCAAAGAGACTCCATAATTAACTATAATCACTTTTAAACAGCCATTAATGAGAATAAAGCATGATATCTCTGACGTCTCTGTACTATATTAACAGAAAAAGTAGCTTTTCTATTTTTAATGACTTACGTGTTTAACAGATAACTGGCAAGACTCCAAATCAAACGAACAACTTAAGCATGAACCAGAAGACCCTTCACAGCCACACATTCTAATATCTTTTTTTTATCCCCCAAATGACATGAATTACAGCATAGTATAGTATTATACACATACTAGTATTTATTATTCTTTCAATTGATGACAAAGTCAAACATTTTAATAATCAGACATATCTGAGATGTGTAATTTATGATGCCTTCATCACTGTGTTTATGAGAAGAGTCTATTTAACGACCTAGTGATGTCATATTCACAACTTTGTAAATGGAAATTTTCAGACGGCTCCAGGTTCATGAGTTGTAACATATGCTTATGTTTTTAAACAAGTTGGTCCCTATGGAAATTACTTTTTATTTTTTTAGAACTTTTGTTTTCTACACCTTTATGGTTCCTAGCATGACACTGACATGCAGAACACACAAACGCATGCACCATTTTTGAAAAGGGAACAAGGCACCTAGCAGCAGTATTCTCACATCTTAAACCATGTTGTGTACTGGACTTCCCATGTTGAAAATAACCTCCAGAGTTTAATTTAAAGGCTGCGATAGTGTTAATGGATCATAATTAATGTAGAACAAACTATAAAAGTAACACACGTGTTTGTGTGTAAAATACCTCGGGTGTTGCTGAGAGGTTTGAGGTAGAGGGCCAGCTCCTCCACACACTGCCTAGCCTCCTCATAATGCTGCGAGTCCTCTGGACTGGTAATCAAGGCAACTGGCTGAGCCTTAGGAACCTGCAGCAGAACAGAGAGGGAAAGAATTAGGACAACACATCACAATAGCGGAAGCCTTTTAGTACAATTATATCTCAACAATGATGTAGTGTGTGCAGTGGAACACACAGCCATCATTTTCTTTTCATTGTCTAATGTACTGCTAAAACAGCCAAACAGAATGTACCAATTAATATCAAAATACCTCGTTATGTGTGGAGGTTTGTGTGTATCTGCAAGTATATTTTGGCAGAAAAGTGACAAAGTTAAATGGTATTGTAAAATGTATGAAACGTGTTTATGCTGCAAACATCTACAAACACTCAGCAGCACATACTACCCACTGAAACAAAACCATACATTTAGAATAAAGGCAATCTTAATTCATACTGATCTATCAAGTAAATTGAATCATGTCATGCAACTGCTCTGTGTCCTAAGAACCTGTTTTATTAGAACTCCCTTATTGTCCTATTAGAGAGTAATTTGGTGGTGTTTCTGTAATAATTCATAGAGTATGCTCCACTAATTATTTAGTTTTTCCTGGACCTTACTTACACTGCAGTCAGAGCAAGGAAATCTGACAAAACAATTAAAATGTGACATTCTGAAAACGATTGCATTGTACTGAAGGCTTATGATCAATTCTCCGCACGTCATGGCTTGTTGAACTACACCTATCCCAGTTGACAATACTAATAAACATTATTTAAAATAGAGCCAAAACATTAGAGAGAAGCATTTCGCACCATGTTTGTATTTTCATGATTAGGCCGTGCTGTATCACACTTTGTAGCAGGCACACTTTCCAAGCTTTACAATGGCTGATTTATTAACCAATAAAATGACCTAAATAACTCTACCATCTTCACTTTAGACGTTTTGCTCTGATCCTGACCAAAACGACCTGCAGCTCTGGGGCATTTCGTATGATAAATTAGGTTATTTTCATGAAAGACAATGGTACAGAACTATTATAACTACTTCCGCATCTATCAGGGCATATCAATGTGATTGGACATTGTACCCTGCTGACCTGTATGAGTACAGATATGCAAGGCACTCAACTAAGAGACAAGGCATCACAGCTATGACTATATCAGACACGTGACAGGCTCATAGTCGATACAATGACATTATCCATTATTATACAGAGTATACCTGGAAACTTGGCCAACAAAGCCAAAACACCATTAGTGGTGCCTCGCCCTATTGGTCAAACACCGCCCCAGAGAAATACAGCTTTACTGATTGTGCCAGTCCTCAATAAACCAACAGAATTAAAGTCATTGCTCAATGACTGGAGTGTGACTCATAAAAGGAATCTCCAAGCTATGTGCATCATGTAACAGCCCTGTGTAACACTCCAATAAAGTCCATAAACAGTAATTACAGAAAACATACCATCAAATATGTTCCACTACTCAAAAACAAAACACATTCATGAGCGGTTATCTTTCACCACAAGCTAGCACCAACAAGGGCTCTGCATAGATGTTGTAAGCACGGGATCTCATTCAGAAACTGCCAAACAAGTGAACAAACACACACAGACACGCATCTTACCTGGCCTCCCACCAGTTGCAACAGGGCTGTGTTGACAGGTAGCTGCTCAATGTCTGTGCTGATGGCTGTCTGGTCAAAGGGACAGGCCTTACGGTGCAACTTGTTCAGGCACATCTTGCAGACAGTATGTCCACAGCCCAAGCTGATGGGTCTGCGAACAGTCTCCTCAAATGTCTGTGTGCAGATTGGGCACAGCAGGAACTCTGTCCATTGTGGTGCTTGCACTGGCATGGTTATATGTTGATGGGACGAGTGTGTGTAAATGTGTGTAAGCTTTAACACAGAGAAAAAAATCAAATAATATATATATATATATATATGGAAGATTCCACTGGAATCAAGAAATTTTCTTCCGAACTCAATCGTTCTTAAATGTTCTCACACATTGTGGATTTTGGATCACATCGCGTGATGAATACTGTAAAAGAGAAAGACAAAGAATTAAAATTCTGCAAACATTCCCCGATTTGAACAATTTTACTTACAAAACAAAATGTAGCTTTATAATGCTTTTAATCTTATATTCCAACATTATCTAAGTGCAGTTTAAAAATCTGGCTGTGTTGAGTATGAGTGTATATGTAGTTGACAAATGCATTAAAGGCAGTGGAATGACAAAGTACATTTTTCGTGGGACTACTGACACTTTACTACATTAAAAATCAAAAACCTATAATCAAAAGTCTACTTGGTTTTGACTACTCGCCGGTATGGGTTGTTCAGTCGTAACACAAAAGATAAAAAAAAGAAATCTGAGGTGACACAACACATATTTGTAAGATACAGAGGAAATAAGCGACGGAGAAGGATCAAAACAACTGCTGTGTGGCCTACTTAGAAGAGCTGGTTACCACTGTGACTATGGACAAAGAGTCCTGAAGAGGCTAATGTTAACAACCAAGTCCCTCTGCGCTATCTAACTTGTTATGAAGCTAACGTTTGTTCATACAATTGAGTAACATTATGCTACACGTTACTTTTATTTCTGGTCAACGAGTTTGCAATCGTTGCTGTAATCATCTTGATGTTTGGTTACACAACCATAATGTTTTATCTGATATAAGGCGATACGTTAGCTAGCTAACTGTAGGTAACGTTAGCTTGCTTTTAGCAAGCTAAGCTATGGGTGGCTAGTTTGCTAGGTTGGCTAGCGAGCAAACGTCGTCTGATTATAAAACCAATTAGTTCATAAGCTAAAACCTATCAATGGTTGGTCACGATACAGTCATTAATCTTAATGTACCTAGCTGTGACTTTGTAGCCATTAAGAACATCAGTTACCATCTTGCGTACTGGCCAAGGAAACGATAGCTAAAGATGAACCACAGTGACTGGAAAGTGGAGCCATTTGACTCTCACAGCGAGATTATGTAACGCTAGCATCCGAAACTACCCAGCAACCCAATTACCTTGAAATGTATTTAGTTTCACCAGACACACTAACCTACTTATTTTCAGAATGATCAGAATCATAGCAGGATTGTGTTTTGGTCACATTCTGAGAAGCACCTAACACAAATGCTCTTCTCGTCGGATTGAGCACAGAAGGCTAACAGCCTAGCGGACCTCACTCCTCCCTTGTAGCAGTTAGCTTTCTAGCTACCTTTCGTGTTAGCAACAACTAACCATAGCTATGCGTCATAAATGTGACTAAAACAAAATATGCAGCTTCTACTGTTTGTTTCCATCAGGACAAATAGATCATTACTGTCGATGCTACTCACTCATTCCAAAAGACTTGGAAGATTTTCATCTTTCTTTAGGAAATTGTTGCGATATTTTCTTGCCATGTCGACTGTGCAGCTTAGCTGCTGCCGAGGTTTGGGGAGGGTGTCAACTCGACAACAGACTCGCTAGCCGGTTACAGCTAGCTGGAGAAGATGTGTGTATGTGCGTGTGTGCATTTGCTTGCGCGTGTGTGTGTGTGTGTGTGTACGTGCCTATGGCGCCCTCTACTGACATTGAACCGCACGCACAGCCTCAACACAAAACTGAGCAGCATCTGCCAGAGTCTGGTCACATCTGGGGATTGTGACAACTGGCAAGCAGAACATTGTCAATTAGGCTGACTGTGCACGAGCGCATAATGTGTGTGTGCACACGAGTCTATGAAAACAGAGAGAGATAGAAAGAGAGGGAGAGAGGGAGCTGGGATTAACTGTGATAGAGGGAGGGATCAGCTGTATTGACAAATAACCAGCCGACAGTTGTTTTTACGATGCAGTTTGGTCTGTATTCTTTAAAACATACTTATATCAGAACCATCGAAATATTCCAGGAATGACAAGAAATTGGGGGTATCTCATTCAGACTGAAGCCCATTAAGCCATTTTTGTTCTCAATTTCATTGGCTTGTTAGGCCACTGTGCAGGGAGTCGGTGTGCGTGCTCTACTTACGCAACAGAGAGCTTCATTCGGCAAGGGGTTCGCGAGGCAAGGACGAAATTATAGCAGGCATTTTTTGTATTCCATTTTTGTCTAATCCCACTGATTTCTGAAGGGATTACCGGACCAGTCATGACTGAGAGGCCGCTGGCTCGCCTGACACTGCATGGACCGGGAGCTGTGTAGACAGTGAGTGGAAGCACAACTGGAGAAACATTGAGAGATGTCGTTTGGTTTCGTTTTTTATCCGGAGGGAAAAGTTGCTCCGTCTTCCCGTTTATGTTGGCGACCGACCTGAGGATGCGCGCTGCAATATCTGCCCTTTGGCGCAGGTTTTTAGAATGAATCTTAATTTGCATTTGTAGCTACAGTTGCACCTGAATTTATCAACGCTGGAATTGTGTTTTAAATGACCCCATCTTTTCTAAATATCAAGGTACAGTAGTCATTGTGTGTAGCCTATTTATGTAACAAAATATGTTTTAAGTGAATGTGTTGTTGAAGTTTACTTTGTTTATAATGTTTCTATATTAAATTGGCTTTTAGCAAGATGTTGTACATATGATCTAAACTACATGACACAGAATTAAAAAATAAAATTCAATTTCTTAATGTTGGACAATTAACAATAAATGTTTTACTTTGCCTTTTTATTGAATAAGTGACTAATTTACAGAGAAAGTTGTGTTTTGTTGTGTATTGTTGACAACAAACATTTATAATATTGTTTATTCGCGCAGGGGCTCAGTTGCAGGCAGCATTTGCTTATTCTCATTCTAAAGGATTATCCTGTGCCCTGCAAAGTAATCAGTGGATAAGACAACGTGACTGAATCCACATTACATATCTCCTCGCCAGGCAGCTCAGACAGAAAGTAGCCGGTAACAGAGATGTAGAACAGATGTAAGAGACATGGTTTTGTATGCATGCATGTAATAAACTTAAGTTTTTTTTAATCTACAGGATCTGTCTGGACTTCTTTGTGCATGACCAGCCAATGGAGGAACAGAAGGTGGTTGATAATATCCAAGCACAATCCAGTTCCCCTTTACCCACTGGGCTTCCCATTAATTGGGGACTCATCACTGGCCCTGTCCCCCAGCCTGTTTTCCCAGCACCCTCTTTGAGCACCCAACTTCCTCCTCCTCAGAGTTCGGCTGTGCACGCACTACAGACCAAGGTGAAGTCACTCACACAGAGAAGAACAAGAGGGAGAGACAGAGAGAAAGAAAGAGAAAGGTTGGACACAGAGGTCTTAGTGAGCAGTCCAGCTGGGCAGACTTCATCTGAAGTCCTTCTCAGACAGAGGCCCAGAGGAAAGGTATCTCTGCCTGCCGCCTCCTGGCGATCAGGTGCTGCAAAGAACTTCAGCAGTAGTGATGAAGAGGAGGAGGTAGAGGTGCAAGTGAGGTTGGAGATCCACAGCCCTCCAGCAGAAGCACAAAGAGGGCAGGTGTTCCAAGGGGGAGAGGAAACTGAAGAAGAGAGGTCAGAAAGACATGAGGGCCAGGTCAGTTTTCCCACAGGCCAGTCTTGTAGGCTCGGGGAAGGTACCAGTCTGGAGAGTCTTCTGTCTGATAACTCAAGCAGCAGTAAGGATGACCCATGCCGTCCTCCTCCTCTACCTGTGCTCTCCTCCTCTCCTGCCACCACCTCTGCTTCTACAACATCTTCCTTTTCCTCCTCCATGTCTTCCACACCAACCAGACACTGGGCACCACCCAGAGGCTTCTGGAGAGTGGCACGCCCGGAAACATTGCTTCTAAATGGTGTTGGCCCTACCAACATACCCTCCACTTTACCTTTGAAGGACTATACACAGACAGAAGCAGTGGCAGAGCCTCAGAGGAGTTCTAAACCAGCCGAAACAGGCACCAGGAGTGATGTGGGCAGTGCGGTGGATGACAGCGATGCATCCTCCGAATTCAAACACTCGGACAGCGTGGAGTGCTACCTGGACAGGTGTGAGCAGAAGGAGACAGACGGCATAGGGCTGTGCAGTTCAGACAGCTGGGAGAGCATGTCTTCACAAAGTGGGGTACTCTCTGCTGATGAGAAACTGAAGGTGAAGCAGCAGAGGGCTTATGCAAAGTTAAGGGACAGACAACATAACTGCAGGGAGGAGAGAGAGCAGAGTGAAGACACGACACACAGAGTGGATTGTAAAGGTAGGTCTCTTGAAGGAAATTACATTTATTTAATGTCAAATGTAAAAACATTGTAGTTAATGGATGGAGCCATAAATAAGGCAGAAGCTTGACTTAGGGGTTTGAGAGATCAGCTTGGGACTCGGTCACAGATAAGATCCCTCCTCCCCATCTTGAGGTGGTTTTATTTTTAGTTTGTTGACGAAAGGATAGTATTACATAGAAGGTGTCTGACAAAGCGCTGTAAAGCCTCCGACTGCGACAATAACTGTCTGACTCTGCTCTAATATATACATATATTTATTACATTCTGTTGTGCGAGTTAGAAAAACAGGCGTATGTTGATATACTTCAGACAACTGCCCAAACAGGTTGAATGAAGGCTTTGGTTTATTCCTTTGGCTCGTCATAGTTTTTTGATTGTCACTTGCAACTTCTTTATGCAGTGTAGTGAATGTTGTTAGCATGTTTTTATAATGTTCATATGTTGTCTGCTTATACTTTACAGCTTTTGCAACCATTCAAAGTTCTTTATACATGCCTTTTATGTGATGTTATAGAAATGCAGTATGTAACCTGGCTTATTCCCAGTGTTGAACAGATGTTAGATGTGCAGATGTGCATGAGGTTGTTGCTATTATTAGCAGTCAGAGTGGTGGGGGTAGTGTCCCTTCTTTTGTATCTCTGTGCTAATGGATGTCTTTGTATCCATGTAGGGTGACAGATTATATATTTTCCCATACTATCTACTGTATTAGTAATACTGTGTATGTGTCCTGTGTGTCAATACCAATACAGTCAGTGCAAGACCTATGGGTAAATCCATGATGATCAGATGATTTTTCCCTCTTGTCTCACCCTTTATCTGTCTCTCAGTAGTTGCATAACCTGTTTGTTTTTTTTACTGACATTAAGGATCAGTCCAGGATAACCTATGAGACTGTCACTGAATCTAATGGTATGAAGGTTTATGAAAATCCTTATGATCATACAAAGATCCAATTATTTTAATGCCACATGTCCCTGTAGGTCACATCAT
This sequence comes from Maccullochella peelii, assembly GCA_002120245.1. NCBI lineage: Eukaryota > Metazoa > Chordata > Actinopteri > Centrarchiformes > Percichthyidae > Maccullochella > Maccullochella peelii. The sequence goes on from LKNJ01001729.1 coordinate 50,351, forward strand.
GGCTGATAGCTCTCTTGGCACAAAATAAGATCTGAACCCTAAATAAGATTAATATACTATGTTATATGAATTATACACTAGCTAAATATAGAGAGAAACAAATACAGGAAATCCGTGTTTTGTGGGCATAAAACCTCTGGAGCACTTTTTGTAAGCTTTTACATGCGAATTATATTCATATCAGATCTGCTGAGATTTATACTTTTCCTCTCTATTTTGTGCCAGTCGCAGGTGCCCATGGGGTTTTGGACAGCTCAGACTCAGCCATTCTTGCTCAGGAACTTGAACCCTATTTGAGGTGAGCAATGCAATGCTTCCTTATGTGCTTGGCAGGGGTGGTGACATACAACTCCTATACACTATTTATATCCTCACCTCATAAATTCCACTCTTACAGCTCCACTTGTGGGAAGTTAGAGTCTATTTTTTCCCCTGGATTGAAGCAGCTAGAGTGTCAAACAGGCTGCCCTTGCACAATCGAAACAAAGTGTGACAGTAGGGTTCAATCATTTTCAAGAGGTGATGTAGGCATGATATAAAATATATTCATAAAGAAATATAAATATCAAATACTGTATATTGATGAAGATGATATTTTACCCAAATAAGATTATGAAATGAAGCTCTTATTTGTGAGAGTGATAATTTACACTAGGGATAAGTTTTAAAACCTTGTAATTATTATAGATAAGACACCAGACAAAAAACTTAAAGTGAAACAAAAGAGAGAAATAAATTGAACACGTTTGTGCAACTGAGCAATAAAAACACACATTTTTCATATAGTTTGGCTCATTACTTGAATTGCTCATCTGATCCACTCTTTTCAGTTTATCAATGCAATGGTGGCAGTATTTTATAGGCCATTATAATTATAGACAGTGGTGGAAGAAGTATTCAGACCCTTTACTTAAGTAAAAAGTAGCAATCCCACACTGTGAAAATACTCCACTACAAGTAAAAGTCCTGCATTCAAAAGCTTACTTAAGTAAAAGAATGTAAGTATTACCAGCAAAATGTACTCAGAAGTAAAAGTACTCATTCTGCAGTAAAATGCTCCCTGTCAGTGTTTTACTATTATATATGATATTTTTCAATTAATATTACTGCTGCGTTAATGTGTATGTTACATTTTACTGCTGTAGATGTTTATGGTTGTGCTGATTTTAACTACTTTATTCTATAATATCATCGTATGTTTGTAGCATCGCTGTCCTGTGAGAACCACGTATCTCTATCTCTTAACTTGTAACTAAAGCTGTCAGACAAATGTGGTGTAGTCAAAAGTACAATTTTTGCCTCTGAGATGTAGCTGAGTAGAAGTACAAAGTTACATAAAATGGAATTTAGGTACCTAAAACAGCTGCATATGGGATACCAAAACTGGCTGCTAATTATACCATGACTGTCATGTCAGTGTTGGGATAAAACACTGTAATCTATTGAAACACAATATGTTCTCCTCTTGACACCCAGGAGAGAATGAATCACACTCAGTCCATTGCAAGGATAATCCACATGGCTGGTGTATCATGCTATCTTTATCACTGGGCCAGGGGATAAAGACGAGTACAGACGATGAAGCACAATGCAGAGCAGCTTAGCTGCTGGGCATAAGGATAGATGGATGGATGACGTTTCTCTCCGCTGCTCACCGCTAGAGCCACGCCCCAGTCTATCTATCTGATATTACATAAGACCTCTTAGGAAGATGCAGCTTGATTCACTCTATGTTAAGTAAATCTGTGGGGAATATGATGTCACTGGATATGTCACAACACACAATAAGCTTTGCACATTTAAAGACATCAAATATTCAATTTCAAGCAAACAGATGGCGATACAGCCTTGTCTCATCATACATTCAACTCTATCCATTCCCTTGTTGTTTTCAACACCTAAATGATTCATTTCTGTACTCATTTTTCTCTTGATTGTCAGGTCGCTTCTTGTAATCAGTGATGAGCTTCCTCTGAGCCCAAGACATGAGCAAGCCAAGCTTCTCCTGGAGCGAGCACGACTCAAGGCTCGCTCCAATCACCTTAAAGGTGATCGCCCCTGCAGACGCTCCCACTCTGATCAGAGATCCACCATGTAAGTTGGCTACATGTTAGAGACAGCAAATGTCCCACTCGTGTTTGTGCAGTTTTGCAAATGCATACATGGGTATGAATCAGTGGTGTGATAACAAGTTCCATGTGGTGACAAGTTAATACCTTTTCTGTAAATTGCTTTGTTGCTACAACTGTCTCTGTCTTTTAGTTTCCTGTAACTGTTTATGCCTCAGTTTCCCACCCTTATGTCTCCCTTATCTTTCTCTCTGCTTTGTCTATCCTTTTCTTGCACTTGGTTTTGGCAAAGCTAATGTTGCATAACTGAGAATAAGTTAAAGCTTTGGAACCTGACTGTGATTTGTAATTCCAAACACAGAGCTGACAATGTTGAGAAAATGTTTGGTGCCATTCTGTTTATGTAATAGTGTACAGGTCACACAGTTTTGTTCCTGAAATCCCCATATATCAGCAGGAAGCATTCACGTAATTTAGGATTAGGAGCATTTGCAATGGATCCTACATTCATGACTGCACAGCTTACCTGTAGCAACTACATGTACTGTACGTCTCATTGCAATTTATTGTGTCATTTGTTTATTTAATACCCCAAAATCTCATATCAACATGCCTACATCAGCATGTCATCATCTCGTTTATGTACATTGTCTGTTGCTGAGAGATGGCTGACATTCAGTTTCACTTTCATGTTCATTTTTGCTTTCATTTTGCCTCACTTTCCTAAGATACTAGCTTACAAATGAGTTCAACACAAACGGAACCCTCTTACAGACAAAAAAATGTGTTGCTTTAAAATCTGTGTAATATGCACTTCTATGTTATTTCTTGCAGAAAGAAGCAGCAAGTTGAGTCTCCCAATCCAACGCCAGTGCAGAAAGCTATTCCAACCAAAGAAGATCTTACACCGCAAACTGCACCTGGTCCCCTCCTCGTCCCCAACCAAAGAGACATTTCCCCCCAAGGTGGTCGATCCAGACGCTATGGTTGTTCACCCACACGGGTACGCTTCGAGGATGAATCAGAGAAAGAAGCAGAGTCTCGGTACTTGGATAGAGTGAGACAGCGCGGCAGGCCTGGGAAGTCCAAGAGTAAAGAAAGTAATACAGATTCCAGCAGTAGTGGTTCAGAGAGGAGCAGAAGCCAGAGAAGTGTCTCCATGCCTCCTTCACAGAAGCAAGAAGATGTGGGTGTCAGTGGTGAACCCACAACTGTGATTAAAGAGATAATAGTGCTGGTGAAGAAATGTGAGGCATGTGGCTCTGTAGTCAGGGAACCTCAGCCAGTCTCATCAGTGTCAGAGTCACAGAACACTGAGCCGCTGGCCAACCCTGAAGACCCACGGGGAAAAGCGGTCCCTCACTGGGTGCCTCCAAACAAGCCAGAGGCAAGTACTCGTCCCAAAGCTCCTCTAACTGTCACTTTTGCCAGAGCTTACGTGCTGGGGGGAAATAAAGAGAGTAGCACAGGGTGGAAACCATCAGGGTTTGGGAAACTTAGGAGAAGGAGCAGGAAAGGAGAAAGTCGGCTGGAGTCTGGCCACGGCCCTTATGGTCCGTCTTGGGCTCAGCGGCGTAACTCAAATCCCAGGAACAGGGTCAACTTGAGCAGAGCTGTTTCCTTTGCCCCAGGTAGCCCCGTCGCTCTGGATCCCCATTTGCTGGAGGCATCTGGTGGACTAAAGGAATCACCTACCCCTGCGCTGCCTATAAAGTCAGCCCTGAAGTCAAGTTCAAGAAATCGCTCATCTGCAGGTCAGTCCACAGTTCAGTTCCAGATGACCTCAAATCAGGGAGGTGAGGGAGGATCCCAGCATTCTGCCCTGCTGGACTCTCCAGAGGCAAGAAGGGAGTCTCCAGTGGTTTTAACCCAAGGGACCACTGCAACAAACAACCCAGTGCCCTGTATCAGGCCCTCCACTCTGAAGTACTCCCCAGCCCGGCTCACCTCTGACCTGCCAGCTGCTGAGCTCTGGGATGCCACTCCAGATGGAACAGGTGAGTGGTCATCCCATGAATAGATTTCTGTTCCTCTGGAAGATCGCATAGAGAGTTCAGTACCTGTAGTTTCTGCCATTTACATGTCATAGAGGGATACTACTTTCTTATGGGAGGATTTACTATTCTGGCAAAGCAGTGGTGGAAGAAGTACTCAGTTCCATTTCTTAAGTAGTAATACCACAGTGTAAAAATACTGTATACTAATAATACCGTAAAACGTTCTGCATTTAATTAAGTAAAAGTATTATCAGCAAAATGTACTTAAATATCAGAAATGAAAGTACTTATTACGCAAAATAGAATAGACATTGTTGACACTTAAACATATTTGATTCTTATATATATGTATAAAGTAGCATTTTTTGTTACTTAATTCATCAAGTGAAGTACAAGTACCTTAAAATTGTACTTAAATGCAGTACTTGATCAAACAGAACTGAACAGAACAGAACAAATTGAACAAATAGAATAGGATAGAATGGAACAGAACAGGACTGAATAGATTAGATTAGAATAGAATGGAATACAACAGAACAGAATAGGATAGAACAGAGCAGAACAAAATATAACAGAATAGATCAAATTGAACAGAGTAGAACAGAACTAAATATTATATAACAGAATAGAATAGAAAAGAATAGAACAAATAGAATAAAACAAAACATATTATAATAGAATAATTTTGAATGATTCTTTGACATCAACTCAGTACATCCTTCTACCAGCAGGTCTGAGTGGGGACCCCGGTTCTGGTCCCGAGTGTCGTACTGCTCTGCGCGGCCTGGCTTTGACTCGGGCTGAGGACCTCAGAGCGGAGCTGTTGAGAGCCGAACATCTGAAAGCTGAGGCCATATGGGAGGAAAACTCTGATGGGTCCAGGTAAGCCAAGATAACAACGCTCTTGTCATAGCTTAGACAATAAATCCTTTGCCCCCACCAGCGCTGTTCCCAAAACGGCTTGAGCATGCCAGACTGGTAGCAGTTAGGAGATTAAAGCCCTGATCTACAGTCCACAGGATGTCATTGTTAAAAATATTCTGTGAACATCAAGACAATCCTGCCCCCTTCTGGTAATGAACAGCCTTACTCGTTAAGGCTATTTATAGCAGCAAGATAAAACCATTAGCAAAATAATCAATTTAACAGTTCTTCTTATAAAGTCCCTGTCCCTGGTGTGTTGATTTGTAGTTTAGTTGGGGTAATTGTGATTGTAATTGTGTCTATATTAATAAATGTTGATATACTAAATAAAATATTCATAACTTTCCTTTTACAGAAAGCTGGATGGACGGCCAAAGCTCTTCCTGCGTCGCTTCTTTTCCTCCATTGGTCTGAACAGTGTTGGTAGACTAGTGAAAGGAAGCCGCTCCAGCAGCATGGAGCAGCTCAGTGTACCCCCTGCCCCCCGAGTCAGCACTGCTTCTCCAAGCCCCACACGCAGACCACAGCCTACCATTCGCATACAGAGGACACCCTCACTGCAAACCCTGCACACGGTGAGCAAGAGTAGCAAACAGTTTCCATGCCATGTTGTGTTTTGTTTAGGACAGCTGTGCTGCTCTGCCATTGTCTTTTGTTTCCTTCACCACATCAAATAGATGTGATTTTTAACCTAAAAAAGGTAGGCTGAATGGAGAAAACATCTTATTTACATGTCTTTAAACTTCATGTTCCGCTTTGAAGTACCTTTCACTACTTGTTTGCCACAGTGGACCAACCAAGGCTTTGAAGTATTACCAGCCTTTGTGCCTGACACTGGGAGCACAAAAAATGCATTCCAGGTTATCTGTGTTTCCTTCCACTTTCTGTGGTAGCCATCCTTGTTGTCCTCTTGGCAGCTGTAATAGTACACTAAACAGATGTAAACAACTCTCTGTTCCAGCCAATCACAGTCTGTATTTGCATAATGTGTGTGTGCGGTGCCAGACACACACTTGTTAGTTTTAGAGGGGTGCTAGAGCCAAAAAGTTCCAAAAGCGGATCGTGTGAATTTTGGCAATGTGAAAAACAGAATTTGTTACAGTGCCATTTATTTGCCACTAGGTGCTGCCACTGGCCCAACTGCGCAAAGCCTCCTCTGTGCAGAGTTTAGAGAGAAGAACAGAACGTTCAACAATCCTGGGAGAGGTGCAGATACCATACGGCCTGGCGCCTAGGTAGGTGTCAAAGAAAAATAAAGTAGAGAGAAAGACATAAAGGGAGGAAAAAAAACACAAGTGGTATTAAACCACATTCTACTTTGTTTTATCATTGGTTTACTAATGACTATATCTGAATTTCTGCTGTTACAGCCCTGATAGCCCTCAGCTTGAGCTTCATGGGGCTCTGAGTGTTGAGGATGTACTTGCCTCCAGAATCGTGCGTCCAGTGGGCCGGGTCACTCAAGCTTTCCCCAATGGCACCCTCCTCCTGGAGCTCGTCAGACCCCCAAATGGTCCCTTTGGTTTTGTCATCTCAAGGGGCAAAGGTCGACCAGACACAGGTCACTGTTTTAGAAATTACATAATTTTTTTTAATGTATTTTTAATGTAATTGTTTTCGCAGTAATTTTGGGGGTTACTTGATTTCTTCAGCTAGCTGGCAGACTATTCTTTAATGATATGTTGTGTTTCTTGAAAATAGAAAAGAATAAAGAGAATAGAAAAGAACGAGAATAGAATCAAAATGTCATTGGTCAGATATAAATTTGCTTTTACTGTCAAAAGCAAGCAGGTAAAATTGGTAATCAAACATAATCAGATACAATATTAAACATGTAAAAACATAGGGCCAATTTAGCAGAAATTCCATTACATACTAAAATTCATATTGGTTAAAATGCTTATAGTGAAGCTGTTTTATGTTAATTACTGATTGCAACTATCCAAACATTCCTCCTCCATTATTTCATCTGTCTTCCCTCTCCCCCTCTTATTGTTTCCTTCCCAGGTGTATATGTAGAGAAAGTGGGTGACGGCAGTAGCGAAGGCCCCTACACAGGTCTCCTCGGCATCGGTGATGAAATTCTACAGGTGAATGGAGAGGCAGTGGCTGGCCTCAGTCTGGACCAGGTGACGCGGCTCATGACCCGGGAAAGCACTGCTTCTCTCCGGATCATGCCGGCCCGACGCAACCAGCGCTGACTGGGAAGATAAGCATGGCACGGAGCCATTTCTCCTGAAGTCATGGATAATAATTCACCCCTGCAAACACTGCTCATGGACTGTAACCTATGGTAGATGTGAGATAGCCAGTGTGTATTTCAGTGCAGTTTCACATATCAAAATGGCTACATGGATAACAGGGTCAGAGGCTCATTTCCTATTAGTGCAAACCCATGTTAAACAATGTGACAATGCAAGGGACTTGGATTACAATGACAAATCAATAAAATAACCAAATGACAAATGTCAAACCAAACAAATCCAGTAGTAGAGAGTTCTACACCTGCTAGAAACTGCATATCAGAGTATATATTTCTAATAGGAAGTTAATACTAGAAATACTGATTCAAATCCAGCATGACTTGTTTCTGTGCATGTTTGTTTTTTATGATCACATTTGGCTGAATACGGACAATTTCATCCACAAAGCAGCTGAATTTGAACCCCATCTCCAAAATAAAAACAAAGGGATGGCTGCATTTATTTGGACTTAAATCAAAAAAACTTAAACAACTTCACTTTTCTCATGTTTGAATGGTGATTTATTTTGCTTTTTACGGCACACAGAGTATGACAGAGTATGTGAAAATAGTGAGTGGAACCGTATTTTGTCACATGTTTTTGCACAGATCTCTTCCCATTAATCTTGTTGATTATTTCGGGTGACTGACAACAGGATGTGCCACAAATGTTATCTTGGCCCACGAGACCCTCAAACTAAAGAACTATATGCACAAGCACAAAAAGCATTTATATAAACAAAAAAAGGTACCCATCCACTGGATTGCAACTGCATCACAAATTGTAAACAAAAAAGCAATTTATTATCTCCCGATTGTATTTCCCTGGGGCTCCGCAGGATCCCTTCATTTTACCTGTGCTGTGTCACCTATTGCTTCACGAAATTGATACTGGTTTGCTTCTAAATAAAAATGTTTTATTTTGTCAAACTTTTATTGTTGAGTGTAACACCTTCATTAATTATGCACATTTATCTCACACAACTACAAAAAGCTTAATCACATGGTGTTATGTCCATTCAGTTAGATGCATGAACATATTTAAAATATTTAAACTTAGAATATACAGTAGTTTCCAATCCTATGGATTTCTTAAAAAGTTATTTTCTTAATTGGGCAGTAAAACCTTTACAACTTAAATATCCAGTCAGCCCCGAGTTCCATCCTGGATATGGCCAATTAGGCCTATTGATTTGAAAATTTTAGATCATTAATTTGGACCCCCACCAACAAAAATGCGGTTTCCTTGAAAGATGCTTACAAAAACGTTTGAAGGGATTATGTCAGGCTATGCTGTTAAACGCAGGATGCAGGATGATGGTCGTGACTGCTGCTTCAACAGGTCTGTTTAAAGGTCGTGACTAATTGTGGGGCTCGCGACTTTTTTTTAAATATTAGGCTTAAAAACGTGTAATGTGTAAAGTGTTAGGTTTTTCACATTTCACATCTATATCTATAGGCCTCTCTATATCTATATGAGCGCTATAATTTGCCATGTAAAGAGTTCATTTGACTAAATTCATGTGATTATTTAAATTCATAAATGTATTTGACTAAAAGAAAAAAATCGCTGTGTGGGAAATCCGTTATTAGGATGTACTTGCTACCATTTAAACTGTCCTGAATGTGCTCTGATAGCGTGCTGCTCTTTTATCTGATGCGCCCAGGAGCCGATACGCTTTTATCTCCCCCAGCCATGACTCCCCATGGACCCCGGGGAACCGCCGTCCAATGCCCCCAACAGAAACAATGACGTGCAACAGCACATTTATTTATTTATTTATTAATCAGTCAATCGATATAGGCCTAAATAATTGTGTGCCATTCAATTAAGGTATCGTTATCATAATTGCACCCTCGTCATTTTAGCAATCTGATGTATCAGTGGCTCATCCAGCCTGAAGGCGCATAGATGGATATGGAGTAATGGATATACTCTTTTTAGGATAAAATGAAAAATAAAAAATAAAAAAGATAGACGACCCTCTGCTATCATCAGTTATCTCATTGCAAGATAAATGGGCTTAGCAAATACCCCTTTGTTGAAAATATAAATAGGTAAAAAGCTTAACCTGAGCTTTTGTTTCTTTAATCAAAAAAAATTAAAACACCTCAACTATGGCTCAGGCTACAGTACACTACCTCACGTCGTTACAGGCCGTTGCGCTGTGCCTGTTTGCTTTTTTTTTTTTAATGCTTTGCCCTCCACAAGCCTATATAGCCCACGACAGCCAAATAATAATGAATCATTTCATAAATAATGGGTTTAGGGGCTTATCGGGAATGAAGAGGCCGCTGCCGTGCGCTTATCTCACTCGGCCACATTGCGGCCTGTGTTCCGCTCCCCATACTGAGAGAGCGCACTGGATGCGGCGAGGAATAACTCAGCCACACACACACACACACACACACACACACACACACACACACACAGCTCCACAACTGGCAGGAAAAAAAAGAAAAACCTCAGACATGGATGACCCACTCACAAAATGGCTCCACTTACACAGTAACATCAACAACACGGCTGGAACGGTAAGTGGAAAAAATACATCTCTTTATGTAAAGCACCGTTTTAGTTGTTCCAAGAGGCTGTAATTGGATTGCTATCGTCCAAATTTTATTGGTGTTTTGTCCGAAATATTTAGCCGATATTTTCTGCTATTGTGCGATCGGATGGTTGAGACTGAACGGGATGTAATAACGGATGCGAGGCCTATTGGAGAATTCCCAGGAATAAAAGTGCGTTTTTTTTTAATTGGCGGTCTGTTGTTCGTTTATTGTAATATTCTTAGGACATATATCGAATGAATTACCTAAGAAAACACACAACACTGGTGTGTAGTGTATTCAATATGACAAGCCTTTGATGTTCGGCTTTAACAACAGGGCTCGATGGCCTACACCACGATAAAGCAAGAATGACACAACCTACTCTGACATCTGTGGCAAAGAAAATGATCATGTCCAAGTGTTTATGAAGCTTCGCGAGGTTATTTCTGGATTTGCTAAAGGCAGCAATAAAAGGAGGGATTTTATTTCGCCGAAGAATGGATACCAAGCTCTCTTCGTGGTCCTGGCATCCACCATCTCTCTATAAGACGATCGTTTCACCTCTAAATTAACAGCAGCAGAAATTAGCTTTTAATATTTCCCAGTGTGAGTTTATGCAGAGCTCATACGTCGGTTTACATCCAGTAAGATATTAGCGCAACGGCATAAACTGTGCTGAAGGCCCAGCAAGCTTTAGATAAGAGATTCATAGAAAAGGGAAAACAAGCATACATGCAGAAACCACAAGATAAAGCTCTTTGTAAATGACAGGTTAACATTTGAAAAATAGCACTTGCTCCAAATGTATGATAAAAGTGTTTAATTAGGACAAACTCATAACTGTACAATTAGCCTATAAGGAAAGTATCATATCATACTTTAAGGAAAGCTCTCAACCGTCAACAGCTCACGACAATGGTAAGAATCCTCGAGAATTAAAACATGTTTTATATTTAGTTGTCATTTAGCTTTAGTGTCATCGTCCCTTGTGTCAAAAATGTCTGCATTTGAGCTTTTTATCTTTTTAAAATATAGAAAAAAATATAATAATTAAGAAAAAGAATTAATCTAGCCAGCAAGCACCTAACAGCCTATTAATTGTCTTTCTTACATACCTATTTTGTTAGAAATGTGAAGTCTGCAATTGATAATAATACTTCTAATGATAATAATACATATAATAATGATTAAATCATCATTTTAATTAATAAAATTAATAAAAATAATGGATTGTTAATTCACCATAGGCTTGCGTGGGAAGCAAAAGCGTGGTTATTTTTCTGGTATAGACTGTCACATATTGTTCTGATCAATAAATTAATCGAGGAAAATCTTATTTAGGACGTAGTGGACTCGAGCGAGTGGTGACGGTATAAAAATGATGGAAAAACGGCAGCTGGAGCTTTGTCCTGGAAGTCCTGATGCAGAGTCCGGTCCTGGAAAGCGCGAGGACTCCTCCATCATCTCCAGACAGAACGGATGCAAGGAGGACGAAAAGCCGAGGAGAGAGGAGGGGGAGAAGGAGAGGGGAGGGCGCTTCAAGGGGGTTGAGGAGACGGATGACGTTCCTCTGCAGAACTCGAGCAATGGGACCAGCATCAGCATCATCATCAACGGCGTTGCCAAGGAAACTGCCTCTCACAACGCCCTTGACCTGAAAAGGGAAGTGCCGGTGATCGAGCTCTCCAGGAGGGACGCTATAAAAGCGGTGGAGCAGAAGACTGAAAGCCATTTGGTGCCGATCACGGAACTTCGCAGACCTCCACCGCTGCCGCTGCCGCCGCCGCAACGAGACGACGCTCGAATGGTCCAACTGAGCCCAAACGCGTTTCCTGTCCCGGCCCGGGCGATGCTCTACAACCTGGCGCAGCCTCTCGCCGCCATCAACAGGTAAAGGTGGAAACAGGAAAAGAAAAATCATACAGTTTCATGAGTGTTCACCATAGAAAGTTTGATGGCTGATAGATGTTTGCCCTGTTAGGGCCCTGCAGGAACAGGCTACTGTAGTGTGAAAAGATGCATGTAGTGTAATTGAGTTTACATTATGTTGACATTATTTAGCATGTATGTGCATGTGTGACAGAGAGAATTAGCCCATAAATGTGTGTGTGTTTATGAGTGTGTGTGTGTGTGTGTGTGTGTGTGAGAGAGAGAGAGAGAGAGCTCCTGGTGCAAGGAGTAGGGTTATATGTAATGAAGGAAATTATGTATGCTGAAATTGAAATTTTTTTGAATACCTGTGCACATTTTGTCTGCTTTGTGTTGCTGTAGTCTCGGAGGGGAGTCGGAGCAGTACAGCATGTACCCCAGCAACAGGGTAAAGCGCCGCCCGGCGCCTTATGAGGTTGAACTCGACGAGGGTAGGCGCATTTTAGATCTTTATAAGTATGGTAAGACGCACTTCTGCTGTGTCCATCCAATACAGTCCCCTAAACGTCTCCTCCTCATCTCCATTGTCACTCATCCACTGACATTGATCTATACTGTACCTAATCTGAGTGTTGCAGAAGATGCATTGCAAAAAGAAAATCCAGCCTAAGTGTTTAACCCAGAAAATACACCATAATTCATGGCATAAATGAGTGCTGCTAATCAGAATGTCAAATACATGTACTTGCATGACATTAACGTAAGCTCTTTTCAGGCGGATTTGGGGTTTATTTCATTTGAATCATCCTTTCCACCACTGCCCACTCACTGCCATATACAGGGGTGGAAGATGGGGGTGCTGCTGCCTCCATGCCAAGGTTTTACTGCAGAGTGGGCTGAAGGATTAAGATAGACTGGGTGTGTTCCAAGGACGACAATAGCCTGGAAGACACCATTGTTGGGTGTGGGAGGATGTGACTACCTGCAGTGGGGCATTTTATCATACCTAAATAAATAAGAAGTACGTAGAATATGGAATAGGGAGCACACAGTCTCCCCAACACCCGTTCCTGGGGTTTGGCATGCCAAACCAACCATTTTTCTTACATTTGCATAGCATTTGGCACACAGCATGTTGTACTGCGGCTTCTGCTCCATCATCTAAAAATCCTTAATTCTTTAGGGTTATTAAGCTTTTTGGTTTTTCCTACAAGCAAATTTTTCTCAACAACTATGTGCATCTGTTCTCCGGCTTCTACTTCTTCCATTGTTTATTATTGCACTTAGTATTGCTTTACCCTTTTACAGACCGCATTATCTGTTTCAGCTCTGCTTTTAGTGTTATTTGTGTTACTATCTCCTCTCAGTGCCTCCTCTCCTTACTCTCTCAATGCCCGTCTCTTTTCCTCCCTGTTTCTCTGCTAGCTGGCCAGCCAAAGATTGTCCGTCGTATCTTCACTAACAGTCGTGAACGTTGGCGGCAGCAGAACGTAAATGGGGCATTTGCGGAGCTTCGCAAACTCATCCCCACTCACCCCCCAGACAAGAAGCTGAGCAAGAATGAGATCCTGCGACTTGCTATGAAGTACATCAGCTTCCTGTCCAACCTCCTGGAGGACCAGGACGGAGGGAGGAATGTTGGCAGCACAACTGATGGGGAAACAGGGCTGCTGGTTGGGGCCCACGAGGGCGGCCCACAGGGTGGACCACATCAGGACACAGTTGTGAACTTGGCCAGGGACGATCTTCTGGAGACAATGTCACCAGGCTCCAGCTGTGGAAGCCTGCCTGATGGCGATGCTGAGGGCAGTCCTGAGAGCTTTATGGAGGACCAGGACTCACCTCCAGCTCCAAGGACTCTAACAGCCTCACGTGGGCCCCCGCTTCATCTAGCTTCTAGGGATCTGAGGCGCAATGGACGCCCTTTAGATGGCTCCGGTCGCCGATGATGCTGATGCCAATTAACCACGGACACAACACCTGCGACTGAAAGAGAACAATGAGAGAGACTAAAAATAGAGATGGATATGCTCAGGATTTAGCTTTGAGTCGTCAGTGTAGGAAGGAGAATCATGCTTTGCGTAGTGAGGTAGTGGTGTCCAAAATGGATCATGAGTACATTCCTGTCTCCACACTACACCTGAGGCAGCACTGATGAATAGCTTGGTTTGATTAGTGATCGGTTGAATTTGATCCAACAAAAGACTTGTAAATTCTGCATGTCTCATGTTTTTCACTGACCTGCGGATTATAACTTTCTGTGTTTTGAAAGTCCAAAGAGTGGATATTCTAAAAAAACACACACACACAAAAAAGAAAGAAGCAAACAAAACAAGACAAAACCAAACAAAAGATCAATCAAGAGACTCGTAGCAAAGATTTTTTATTGAAGTTTTCACCAATGCGTCACTAATGATACAACTGATTACAATATAGTGCAGCCAGAATAGATCCAACATGCCTGCAGAGCGCTGCACGTTAATGGTTCTAAAACACCAATGAATAAACCCTGGAGATTTATGCCCAACAAATTTCATGTGTTAGAACGACAACACAAAAGTAAGTTTGCCTCAGTTGGAGGCGGTAAAAAGAACCGACTGGACTCTATTGTACCAATGCAGTTACGTATGTATTGTAAATAGCATTATATTTCCACTGCACAATGTAACAACAGTGACTCGAGTTCAAGTCATGTGGTTTAAGATGTACTGTAGCGTGTTTGTCAATGGGTTTACTAGCAAAATGGTCTTTGAGGAGACGTGAAACGGGGAGAGAGGGGAGAAGAGACGAGATGAACTCAAAAGGTAAAGCAAGCAACTGAACATATGTACATCAAATGTGGTACCATTTACTTCTGTTACACTTTGGTGATGAGAAAATGGCACCAAATACGACAACAGACAGTTAAACAATTTCACTGCCTGGAATGAATATATCTATTTGAATTTGCTGTGGAGGTACAAGACATGCAGTGTTTCTTAAAGTGTACAAAATGTGGGTCATATGACATCATGAGATGACTCATGCAGTCCTTTTGATATGAATGTTTCAGTGTTTCAGTTGTAGTTTAGTAAGGTACACAAATAAAATCCCTTCATTGCCGCATTTCACATACACATGCACACGCACAAACACACACACACACACACACAGTGTTAATATCATAACAACACCAGCAGTTTTCTGACAAATACAGTTATGTATTGCTCGCTGTTGTTGTTTATTCTGCTTTTTCAGCAGGACCTAGTAGCCTATATTGGTACCTTTGGTAACTATGGTATTTTATGAATTGCTGTAAAGGGACATTGTACGTTTGGTAATGACATATTTGTTGTATGATAGCTGTATCTATAAATATATCCAATGTTAAATTGATGAATTTTATACAAAACCCCTGAATAAAACATGCAGAGGAAAAGCCTTGTATTTGATCTCACTCAAGCATGCTGTGGGTCTTATTAATTCAATTCAATTCAATTCCTTCATTGAACAAGAAACTGAACATATGAACATATTGTTTTTGCCACATAAATGACTGATTTAATACCTTTTACACACTTATTCATAATTGCATAACCTAATTGACAGACAAGGGTGCACCATGCAACTGTTTCCCTCCTAATCTGTACAGAGTGCATAGTTAAAACCACAGCCTCCTCATGAACCTTCCCCAATGAACGCTGGAATCCTCTCTTCCTCCCAACAAGTGACAACTTCCTGTAGAGGTTAACGTGGCTCGGTGACCTGCAGGATATCCTGCCATTGTGAAAGTGGTGACAGCCTCCATTGCATTCGTTTGCGCGCTGTTGTGTCTGTACACATTGTGAAACAGCCATACTGGTCGAGACTCCCACCACCCGAAAGTTGTTCACTTACGCAATCCAAAAGTTATGTTCCCCAACCTGTGGTCGTTAATAAGAAATTATCAGAGCAGCTTTGCTACATAAATGCTTCTTTTCTGAAGTCTACTTCCCTATATTCCATAACTCTGTACTGCAGATTTTGCCACCACTACCACTACTACAACAACATCAGCTCTTAGACATTTCTAAAAACTACAATTGCTTCCAGAGAGCATCAGAGACATCCAGGTGTTTGGAGACCTCTCCTGAGCTCTGCTCCGGCTGTGCTGGGACTCCACTGAGGGGCTCTCGGGGTTAATGCCTGCCAAACTTGCCTGCTTCAGTGTTCCTGACTCTCCAAAAACATACAGACTCACAAAAAGAGAGGGATACAGGGAGTGTATATGAGGAATTGAAAGGGAGGGAAGAGAGGAGGCTTGTGCCTGTGTGTGTATGCGTGTGTGTGTGTATGCATGTACATGTTTGTGTGTTTGTGAGAGCAGGCTTGTGTAAGTGTGTATGTGCTTGCTCTGCACAGATCTGTGTGTATGTGTGTGAGAGAGAGGGCTGGCGTGTGTGTGTTTATCAGCTCAGTGCAGATGGGTGGCAGAGTGGCTCTTGCAGCCAAATGATTCAGTATGCTAATGAGTTGTTATCTGTGGTGCTGCAGGAACAATATACTGTCTTTCTCACAGTGGGAATCCAGCCTGCTGGGAACAGATTACACTGCACACACCGCCAAGGTAGTTATTTATATTTTCACACAGCGTAGTAGAAAATACATAAATGCACACACACACATCCACAGATAGGCCTATAAACAAACAAGCAAAATAACATTTTAACACACACACACACACACACACACCACCGCCATCACCACCAACAGCAGCATATACAGTATAAGGTGGAAATTTGAGGTAGATGGAGATGTCATTCTGGGCTTTCCTCAGGTTTCAGTGTTACGTTTCTGTTCAGTATTCTTCATAAAATATTACATTTTCCCTTAATTAAAGTTAACTTTCAGTTCACCTGGAATGTTGTTATTTCCAATCAATTCTGTCTGAAAAGTCTTGTTCTCAATCAGTCGATTTTAGTCACAATCTAACTCATTCAAAAATGGCACTTTAAATTCTATGCAAATTATTTAATTACTATATATTAATATAAAACATATTTAATTATATTTACAATCTTTGTTAATTTCTATTCTTTTGACTTAAGACCCATGCAGTATAATCTCAGATGTTGGATTTGGAAGAAAAAAGTATCACCTGCTTTTTAATTATTCTTTCATAAAAGACACGAATGAACCAAAAAATGTTTATTTGGACATGATTAAAAATATCATTCTCTGATGTTTATTATGTCACAATATTACATGTTATAGTAATTGTTTGTCTTCTTATGCGCCAGTGGCTACAATTTCGGTTAAGTGTACACTCTAGACTATGTGTCTCCCTCAGGAAAGAGGGAAATATACATACACAAATTCGACAAAGTCTTATACAGGTTTCTAAAAAAAATGAATGAGACATACATACACGCTAACGACACTTTTAGACTATTATATTGGTAAATGAATGTGAAATGTTGTAGGGCCAGTTTATGTGAGATAGACTTGGAGAATAATTTGACATATAATATGAAATTTTAAGCATTTCAATATAGAAGTCCAAACTTAAGAGGGTAAAGGCTGTGCTGAAGAGACATAGTGATAGATACAGAACTGATTTCAGAGGAAAAATTACTTAAACACACAATATCAAATGTCATAACAGTATGTTAAAATAAAGGCTAAGTGTAACTATCATCCATCAAAGTAAATTTAGTTACTTGTGTGAATAATTGTGTCTTGAGCATTTTTGTGTTGAAAAAGCAGCCTAATACACACGTAACCTGTAAATAAAACCATTTGATGTGAGCGAGATATGAAGCCAAGCTACTGCATAAAAATGGTAGGTACAAGCTGCTTAAAACATGACAATATTAACATTAAAATCAATATCTCTCTTATTAGGTTTAATCACTTCATATATAAGATGAGATAGGCAGAAGTTAAGGCAGGCTTTTGTGTTTTTCAATCAGAAATTATTCCTGATCCCACTGATCAACACTACACAATGAAAAATCTTTTAAAACTAGGTAATGCAGTCTCCCTGCTCTGTTTTCAACAAATACATGACAACATACAATGTCTCAGTAACCTCTCAGGGAAATAAAAAACTAAATGCAATTTATCTTCTAGATGAATTCCTGCTGTGTACAGGAAGTGATTTATTATCATTTTTAATCTGCAGAGAGGTCTTGACTGTTTAGAGTCTAATGAGATATAGCATTTGTAAAAGTCAATGCTATTTTTCATTGTACAGTGTGTGTACACCAGAGTATAATTTATAGTGCATTCATCTCTCTCTGCTGCAGAGGGTTATCCTCCCTGTTTGGTGCTAAGGCAGCTAATCTGCTGTTATGTGTATCTAATGTCAATGAGGCATTATTTTTACTTGTATCAGCTTCTGGGTGATGTGTTTTTTTAAAACCCATATCAGTCTTCTGTGTTCCTGTGGGTCTGAATCACCTTCACTACTGCCTTCAAACTTTGCTGATAATTAACAGAAACAACAAAGATTTC
This sequence comes from Maccullochella peelii, assembly GCA_002120245.1. Lineage (NCBI taxonomy): Eukaryota > Metazoa > Chordata > Actinopteri > Centrarchiformes > Percichthyidae > Maccullochella > Maccullochella peelii. Next base: position 68,479 of record LKNJ01001729.1, read on the forward strand.
ACTCCTGTTCTCGCCACAGTTTCTGTACTGTACTGCCTTACAGGCCTAGTAAATCACCATATCCACATAATGAACCAAATTCAGGAATTTCAACAGAATCAGAGCCGTGGTGAATGACAAGTGGGAGTGAGAAATGGTGTATGAGAGTCCACAAGAATTGTCTTTACCATCCTGCTGTGTAAATGGTATCTGCATGAAAGGCTTATGTATTTATCTGCTGTTGTTTTGCAGTCAGTAAGTGAACAAGAACATGTTGAGTCTTAAATTGTTTTTTGTGAATTTAAGCTGTTTTCTGGTCTAAAATCTTTTTATTACCTTCTCTGTATTGATCTCTGCATTTAACAATTCTTCTCCAATGCCTCTTTACAAAACTTGGGCACCTTACACCCTCTAGTGGGAACCAAATGCAATTATGGATGATTTACTTTTACAATTGTTTCCAAATGTGCATGGGCCTCACTGACACAGAGCGTATCTACTCTAATTGCAATGACTAATGACTTATAAATTAGCTTCTAGTTCTGGTTCTAAATAAATAAAACTCAAGGGTCATCCATTTCAAGCATAGTCATTTTTTAATGCATGGTTACAAAGAACTCAAGTGTTGCATACAGCACTATAATGAAGCCTTGTCCATCTTCAAATACAGCAAGGCAAGCAGAGTATTTGGTTTGATTATCATGACAGCATCGAGCAGATACTGAAGCAGCATTATTTTGCTGAATCACATTAATTTGACAGAGCAGTGCAATAGGCTGAAGGTTGTGCAGAGTCTACAAGAAGTTACAGTCAGAGCTCATTCAGTGTAAAGGGTGTCACAGGTTTTCCATAGGAGTAGGTTTGGTCTTTGGGTCTGGGTAAAGCAGGAAGCCAGAGAAAGTGCTGTCATCCTCACTGCTGGAGTAAACTCCATTCCAGTCTCTTAGCGTCTCCAGCCACACCTGGTCGCCTTCATTCAGATGCAGCAGTGCGAGGTTGGACGCCTGATCGATGTCCTGGCCATACAGAGAATCCCGGGTCCGCAGCCTCCGTACCCCATTAACTACTAGGGCAGCACGCACAGGCCGGTTGCGCACGGTGATGTGGTAACTGAATAGGTAGACCCCTGGGTAGGTGACGTTGAATTTGTTGAGTGTTGGGTCCCAGTGCCCCTCCCCATTGTAAAACACCTTATCAAACTTCACAGGCAGGCTGGGCGGAGGGAAGGACCTGCTGGGGAACAAGCCCACACTGAAGGCAGAGCGAATCTGCTCTACACTCTCACCTGGCTGGCCTTTAGGGCCCCGAGGCCCACGCACACCTTTAGGTCCCCTCTCCCCCCTCATCCCTGCCATGCCCCTCCCTCCTGGAGGACCTGGGGGCCCTCTGGCACCAGTATCCCCCTTCCCTCCCGGAGGCCCTGGCTCCCCTCTCTCTCCCTTTGCACCATCAATTCCATTCACTCCCATCTCACCTCTCAGACCAGGGGGCCCACGCTCACCTTTCTCACTTGGTAAACACTCGCCTATAAGTCCCTGTTCACCTTTCTGACCCTTTGTCCCAGCTAACCCAGGGGGACCCATAGGCCCCTCTCGCCCAATGCTGCCCTTAGTCCCATTCAGGCCAGGCTCTCCTTTTTCTCCCGGGTCCCCTTTCAGACCACTGAAGCCACGTTCACCTTTCTCTCCTCTGGGGCCCGGATCACCTATAGCAAGTAGAGAGGTTATATTCACATAAGAAGACGTTTTAAATTAGAATGCTTTAATTTTCAAATAGAAATGTACATTTGCATGCATTTTTAGGGTGCATTTATACATACATACTTAATTGTATCTAATTCAGTATGATTAAAACAGATTATTTTACATGCATACAATTTGTTCAGTACACAATTTCTACTGAAGTAGAAAACTACACACCTCTATCTCCTGGTTTTCCTGGGATCCCAGGGACACCAGGAAGACCCACCGATCCTTGATCACCTTTTTCACCTGTGGTAGTTTTAATAAATAAAGCGTAGAAAATTATATCCACAAAGTACTTATACAAAACAGAGAGGGATAGAGAGAGAGAAACGGAGAGACACTTGGAAACTCTCCTACTGTTATACCCCGTTGTACCTATGTCACCATTGAGTCCGTTGGCTCCAGGTAGTCCTGCTGGTCCTGGAGGTCCTCTGAGCCCTGTTTCTCCCTTCTCTCCTGGTAACCCTGGAAAACAGTGAAGAGTATGAAGAAGGACAAAGTTATACCTCCAAAAGGGAATTTTGGAGGCAGGGACTGAAAATCATAATAAATCTTACCTATAGAGCCCCTCTCTCCTGGCAGTCCTGGTGGCCCTCTCTCTCCCATGGGCCCTATAGGGCCTTTCTCTGGCGGACAGCACTCACATACGTTGAAGAAGCATTCATTGTAGTCGAGGGTAAAGTTTCCATTGTTGTTCCCAGGGGGCACTATGGCATCGGTGTGGAACTCAGTGGTGTAAGTGTCGCTGGAGTAGGTGGTGCTGTCTGTAGGGGACAGGGAGTAAGCGTCCATCATGACCTCAGTTGTCTCGTCTGTGTGCATGCTGCTGGAAGGGGATGGGGTGGTGGTGGTGGTCCGTCCGAATCCTCCACCCCCACCTCCGCCGCTGCTCCCAGCTCGAGGGGGCTTCTTGGTGGTCTGAGGTTTGGGCCAGCGTGTGGTTCTGGTGCTGGACGTCAGCACGGCCATCAGCACCAAAAGGAGAGTGGTCAGGAAGACGAGGCGAACGGATGGCATACTGAGGACTTGACACAACAATCTGTAAGGGAGGAGAGAGGGAGTTTGAAGAATATAGACAAAACAGGTGCAGCATTTGGAGAAAGGTCTATTCTATTGCAACACAGTGCACGATGTATAATAAAGTAACAAGTGCATCTTACCTGCTGATGAAGATAGTGTTGACTCTTCATTCCATCCCCTCCAACTAGTGATGGATGTAGGCTGCCTCCTTCCTTATATTGCCCTGGAAGCCCAACTTCTACACCTTTAAGCCAATGAGAGAACAAAGGACAGAAAACACCGGGGGTTATTAGGAGGTAGGTGGGCTGGTAAGAACAGATTGCATGACTCCTGAGGGATATGAAATAAAGCAGGTTGCATACAAGGCAAGACTTTATTCTTTGTGATATGGGATATGATTCCAGAGCCCGAGAGTACACACACTGCTAAAGCGTTGTTCACACACATGCTTGCTTTGTACACAAACAGCAGAAATATAAGGTTACACACAAAGATACACAATTGCAGAACATGTGTACATACGCATACAGTATATACACACAAAGTCACACATTGTTATAAGTGAACAACATCTCATGTGAGAGTAACCGAGTGCAACACCTTGTAGTGACCACACCATTTGGCAGTACCTCAAAGCAGAAAATGGATCACCCTACACCCAGTGGGAGAGGGATCAATGTCCCAAAACAGACGCCGTGGCAACACTGATCCAATCGTTCCTTGATCTAACCAACCCAAAGAGCCCAGTACACCCAGTAAACTTCATGGATACCTGGCCCCACTGAACCTAGATTTAAATGTCTCAGAATGTGTGTTGGATGTAGTTTCATCCTGTGACATTAACTCTGAATGATTCCTCATTAGTTGCCAAGGTTCCACACAAAATCTGATGAGGAGCCATGTGATACTGAATGTGGCAAAATAATACAGTGGATGAAAAAAATCAAAAGAGTACAAGGTTGACGCAGCAAAAAGGCAGAGAAGGTTACTACGGACATCTACAGTTGTCAAGCTGAAGATGAATCCTGCATATATCCTGGCAAATTGAATGAATACACTGCTTTATTATACACATATTTTTATGTAATCTGTGAATCTGTAAACAAGGAACATTTTAAATACAAAAAAAACTAAAATCATTTAGGTTTAATCACCTAAGCATCCTCCTCAAGTCTGTCATTGTTAAAAAATTATTATTATTAACTGGGGATTTGCTACGAACTGTTCCCCTGTAAGCAAGAGCAATGATTGGTGTTCTTATGTTGATCCATACACTTAATGGAAATCTATAGATACAGTACAGCATTATAAGTACTTAGGAATTTGGATAAATAGCAGATTGTCCTACAAAACTCCTGTTGAACATCACTCTCAAAATCCAAAAAGTTCTAATTGGATTCTTATACTGCAACAGAGCTTGTTTCTGTAAGAAAACATTATCCACTGTACTATCTACAGTAAATTATGGAGGTATCCTGTATGCTCATGCTGCTGTCACTACCCTTAAACCACAGAATGCCATTCACCACAGTGTCATTTGATTCATTACCCAAGCTATCGCACTCACTACTGCAAGTTATATGAAAAGGTCAAATGATAACTGACACACACAAAAGGCATCAGCGTATCTGTGTTTTCAATTATAAGGCCTTGTTATCCAAGTTGCTGAATCATTTAACATCCTTAGGTGAGTTCAAAGTGAACAACCATGACACCAGATCACAACCACCTCTGAACCAGGGGAAGACTAGTTTCCAATACTTTACACCTTACTACTGGAATGAGCTCATTCCTCTGCAGGACTTTAAAGTTCTTCTTAATAACATTTTAATAATATTTGTGACTGTGTGTGTGTGTGTGATGACCGCTTTGTGTGACTGAATTGCCTTGTTGTGATGTTGTATTTATGTAATTCTGTTCTCAGGTTTCTCTTGTAAAATCGATCTTGATCTCAGTGAGACTTCCTGTCTAAATGAAGCTTACTGTAAATGATGGGACTGAGGTGTATTACTCCGGAGAGCCACCAGGTGGCCGTGTTTGGCCAATGCAATGGCTGCTGTTACCATCTGAATAAAGGCCTAGTCTTACATTAATTATTGGGTAATAAGAACCTATGTTGTAATGTATAATTAGTTGTTATTGTGTCATACCATTTTTATTCCAACTTAAATTTTGCTGCTCATGTATTTTAGCTACTTTATGTGTGTGTATGGATTCCATTGTATTCTATATTCCAGGCCTAGTGTGTATTGTATTATACTGATTACTGTCCAGTTGCTCATAAAAAGGCAGCAGGACAATGAAATGTTCCATGATGAATGGGAGATAATGTGGAGTGAAACTGTATCTAGATTTGATACGTGCACGATATGTCATATTATACTAGATGACATCATGATTTGATTCCGCAGCCACCGTCACCGGCTCCTTATGTTTTGCTTGACCATCGTATGAGCTTGCAGCTGCGCACTCCTGTCAGCGCCGACTATAATTTGAAGAATGAGTCAGTGTCAAGTTGGCCACTATCAACATTCACTTCCGCTACAGACTTTCAAAATAAAGCCCTTACTTTAAAAAACATACCAACAGCTCCTTGTAATGTTTTGCTTTATTAAGATAACCACAGGTGACTTCCGGTCTTATTCTCACTCTCCCTTTGTGGTTTGACACAGCTCAAGAATGGAGGTGTGTGTGAAAAATGTTATGTTTATGCGGAGACTGAATAAATAAAGAAAGGGGGTCAGCGGCGGAATAGGAGGACACCTTTAAGTCACATATCGTCGACTCTCGCCCTCCTCCGGTGACTCCCATGTCTCTCTCCGGGGTGGGTCTAACCCAAAAAATCCGTCATCCAACAATGGGCTGTGGGAGATCGGCTCAACTCAGAGAATCCTCGTGCAGCTGTTCAGAGAGCAGAGGATAGGATCAAGACATTGGACCGAGTTAATGAGGGTGGCCTGTCCGCTTTTGTCCCGCGTCTCTCGGCCCGGTGTGTGGCAGCCAGCCGTACACAGTGCGTAAATGCGGTCGGAGTAGAAAAGACAGGCCTCCGAGGAGCTCTCTAAATGTTGAAATTCAGTCTTTGCCAGACATCGCGGTAGTGAATCGATTTCTTCATAGTTCCGCTGAGCGGATGGAGTGAAAAGGGGAGAGAGAGAGACTGCAGTTTGGTTGCGTGTGATGATAGGAGACACAATGACGCTCTTGTCTCTTCTGGGTCGGATCATGCGCTATTTTCTCCTCAGGCCTGAGACATTGTTTCTGTTGTGCATAAGTCTGGCGCTGTGGAGTTATTTCTTTCACACGGACGAGGTGAAAACCATCGTCAAGTCCAGCCGGGACGCCGTGAAGATGGTGAAGGGGAAAGTGGCGGAGATGATGCAGAATGACCGGCTGGGAGGCCTCAGTGTCCTGGACGCAGAGTTCTCCAAAACCTGGGAGTTCAAGAATAACAACGTAGCCGTGTACTCCATACAGGGGAGGCGAGATCACATGGAGGACCGCTTCGAGGTGCTCACCGACATCACCAACAAGACCCACCCGTCCATATTCGGGATATTTGACGGTCACGGCGGAGAGGTAGGCTGGGAGGGAGATGGTGCACTGGCCAGTTTTATCACAATGCGTTTGTCTGGACTCAGACCCAAAGACCTGCTGCTGATGCTGCACGAGGTAGCATCATTTGGATTCAGAGCAGGTATAGAGAAAGACCGGAAGTTCTTTGGAAAAAGCATACAGTGATAATTGCTGTTACTACTTTTTTGGATGTCCTCGATAAGACCTATGTTCATCCCAATTTAGGAAGATGACATCACATGCAATATTCATTAAATTGATATTTTTAATAACAATAGGTATCACAAGGCCATTATAAACTCTCTGTCTCGCACCATAGAGAGATAGAGAGGAAACAATTGTTTGCACTGGGGCACAGACATACAGCACTTGTGTGACTCACTTCATACTCACCGCATTTTCAAACAGAACAACCCCCTCCCCTCTCCATCATTGTATTCTTTTGTGCCAGCACCTCCTCCTTCCCACTGCCAATCAGGGAGTTAACTTGGGATTAATCACAAAGAGCTCGTGAGTGTGTGTGTGTGTGTGTGTGTGCGCGCGCATGGGGGTTAGTGATGTGTTTGTAGGTTGTGTCTATCTTTCCTCCACTCCCTGTGTTGTCAGGGGTCACTGGTTTCTCATGGCTGCCTTCAGACCATATGTCCTGGACGCCATCTGTCACACCACCACCACCACTGTCCCCCAGAGGTTCCAGACACATTTCACTGAATGATACTGGTTAAGTTTCTGATTTAGAGCCCAGTCCTCCTATTTCATTTTGCGTATTGTTATTTTTTCATTAGTACAGCACAAGAACAGATATTTAGATCACAAGCAAATCTATGGTGACTCAAACAAGAACCACTAAAGTGTGAGTTCCTCTCTGCATGTTGCATAACCTTAAACCCGTAGGGCTACTTGGTCTGTCATGTTAAGGTTAATAGAGTTGAGGTTTTAGTCATAATTGTGGAGTTTAGGATAATCTGCAGATGTGTGTAGTTCAAATGATAGCTACACCAAGCCCCGGATGTATAGCCAGTTATTTTCTCAATTAATCGATCAATCGTTTGGTCTATAAAATGTCAGAAAATAGTGTAAATTGTCCATCACAATTTCCCAGTGCCCAAGGTGACGTCTTCCAATTGCTTGTTTTGTTTGTCTGACCAGCGATCAAAAACCCAAAGATATTCAGTTTACCATCATTGACGGCTCAAAAAACTAGCACATTTTCACATTTGAGAGACTGGAAGCAGTGACGTTTGGGCATTTCTGCTTAAGAAATGACTTCAGCATTATTGTTTAATCCAGTTCAAGTTCTAGTTTGAATCATTATTTTAACACACAGTCATCCATGTATATTAATCCAAGAATTTCAATTATTTTTAATAAAAAGCACCTTTCAAGCTCTGTGTTGTTATATGTAACTAAAAGATCAATGTCATGGTTAAGCAGACTTTTAAAGTTCAAACATACAACAACTATGATGGTTACGTACACAAGCCACTGTAGCTTTAGATTGAAAATGAAATCAGTTTGTGTCCAGTGATGCTGTCACAGTTGGGAGCTCAAGTCACACCAGAACATTCGTCCCTGTGTCTGACATGTCGTACATCTACATTTTGTATCATTTTAATACAGAAAAATGCTGAAAGAACTGCCTGTTCTCTTTTCAAAAAGATTAGTTTCAACAGTTGCCATTGGATTGTGTTCAATCATAGAGAGGAAGACAACAAACAGAGTGGAGGGTGTTTACCCATCTGGATCGCTCCGTCTATTCATGTCCCATAAACAAATATTTATCCTTCCTGTCTGTCCTGACATCTCACTCTGTCTCCTTCCTCCATCACTTCTCCTCTCTCTCCTGCGAGCATTCCTCCTTCACTTTAGTCTAATTTGTATCGCTGTGCATATGTGTGTATTTATATGCGTTTGCTTGTTAGTCCCCTGTTTTTATATTTATATTTTTCATTTATACTTTATTGCCATCCTTTTATCTTTCAGTAGGCACCGGAATGGGTCACAGATGTCGCCCGCGGCTATTATAGAGTCATTAGCATCAATACACAGACCATGTCCTGAGATATTGAAACACAGCTTTAGTTTAGTCTAAAAACTAAGCACTAACACTACATGCACATAGTAAATCAATGGGAGTCTAATGTTCAGGGTCTTTGGGAAAGCTGTGTTTACCTTCTAGGACTCTCCATGCTAATGATGTTGTCGGAAAAAATTATAGCACGTGTGGATATCCTTGGACATTTATTTGCCAGTGCATTTTGATGCAGTTTGGCGTAAACACACACACACACCATCAATATTAAATGCAGCGTTGCCTCCAAACCAAATACGGGCATATAGAACAGGCTGTTTCTGGCACTGCAGTGCGTTCTGGCTCTGAAAATATGCAGGAAATTTCTCAAACACGTCTCTGCTTCTTTAACTTCTTTTATTTTTTTTGTATTTATCATTATGGCCCAGAACGAGTTATGGGCCAGAAAAAAAAAAGTCTACACATCAGCACAAGTTGCAGCTCCTCTTTTAACATGATTTACTGAGACCATTTGCTGTTGAAGCAGGAACTTTAACAGACTTTCACACTACTTTGCTGTATAAAAATTTAATTTATAGTTATACACTAACTCGAGGGGCAAATAGGATTTCACAAAGCAGCAATGTCAATAAGAGACCCATTAATCAACGTTTAATGTAGTTGGTCCAATATTTTAGATCCACTTATTAAATCCTCAGACAGTGAAATATTTTAATCATTTATGAAGTCTGTAATTGCACTGGCATTTTCAACTGTTTACAACAAATGGGAATTTACACTTGAAGCTCTTTTCCTGATCAAGGCCCACTGAGTGCCTCTCTCTCTCCAATTAAATAAATGAATGAGTTCACTTATCCAGCAAAAGGGAAAGAGAGAAGGGGGAGGGGGCAGCAGGGAGCCATGGTTTGACTCTAGCGATCATTAGGAATATCATGTTTGTCAGGGTGCGGGTTCAGCGGTGTAGGAAAAGGACCCAAATGCAGAAAGCGTAGCAGGCTCAACACAGTTTTTGAAGATTTATTTTAAACGCTTACTTGCAGAATCAGGCAGGCAAACAAGATGATATGTCCAGATCAGGGAAAATCACAAGAGGACAAGAAAGTCCAACACTGGAACATGAACATGGGCACAGAACACACTGACACTGTCAATGAACTAACCGGGAGCAAAACACAGGGACTGGTATAAATAGGGAAGACACTGACGAGGGAATCGGGAGTAGGTGTGCACTAGGAAGCAGGTGAAGACACTCAACAGGCAATCAAGACAAGGGGGAGACATGAGGGCAGGAAAACACTAGAAACAAGACAGACCAGACTTAAACAATACAAGAAACAGACAAAGAGTCTACATCATGACAATCGTCTGTCATAATATTTCACTTCCAGGCCTCGGTCCCTCGTTGTATTTTACTCCCAATAACTCCTAAGTAATGATAGACATTTTGAGTAAAATTATAGTGGTACTCAGTTCTCATCTGTATCGGTTGTCGATACACTTGATTACTGCATTGATGGAAACACAGGCAGTTTTAGCTGAATAAAATGTAGCAGAGAGGTTTTGCACCACAAATTCAGAGATACATGTGTATCTCAGGTTTCTGGCTGTATTTTAATAGGTATTAATTATAACTAAAATGCATGATCATATCCATGAGAACGTTTTGGTACCGAAGGGTCAAAATTCAAAGAAAACTCAAACTGAATTCACATGAGGTCTCACGCTCGTGCTGTGGAGCTGCTATAGCACATCAGAGAGCGAAACAGTGCATGCATGTAGATCGAATGGCCCAAAGTGCCCTAATTTACATATGAACTGCGAATATGAAATATATACTCTGTATCAACCAGGACATTAAGATGATATAACGTTTTCCCATTTTAGATTTGTTTCGAAAGTATTAGCATAATGGAAATCTTGGCAGAGAAAATGAGGGAAGAAGCAGATAAGCAAGGGCAGGAGGAGGAGGGCAAGTGGGCTGGAGGATGAGGAGGTTGTTCAATAATTCAACACAGAGCACCTGCTGCATGAAACGAAAAAAGCACTCCTCTAAATTAGAATTGTATTGGAGCAATACCTGGCAACCACAGAGTGTAAAAATCTAAATGGTAACATGTTCACAATACTATGTATTCTGTGCTGGTGACCTGTCAGACTGAGGACATTAATCTGAAAATGTGATGAAATTAGTATGTATAATGCAGTGCAGGCGGTTATATGAATAAGAAGGGTTTCTTCAGCTTGTTTAGTAGAAAATAAAAGCACCAAAAATAACTTCGGTGTTTCTTTAATTACGTGTGCTGCCTGGTGCTTACAGATCACTGTGGATCGAGAAACAGATGCAGAATCATTTCTGTTCATTATAAACAAAAACACATCACTTCTGCAGGACCACACTGCTGTGCCATTGTACTGTTTGGTACACTATAGATCAAAACGAGCTATTCTAAAAGGTCTGAAGGTATAAAAATGCTTTGCTACATCATGTAAGGGTCAACTATAATAAAAACTGATTTCTAAACTGATTTGAATTCATCGACACCAAACAGCTCTGTGCTTCTCCTTTACTTATCCACTTTCCGCTGCCTAATCGCCCCTGTGTCTCTTCTCTTTCCTTCCCTCCCGACCTCTTCCCTCTCCCAGGCTGCAGCTGACTATGTGAAGGCCCACCTGCCAGAAACCCTGAAGCAGCAGCTGCAGTCCTTTGAGAGAGAGAAGAGAGAGAGCGCTCTCTCTTACGCCAGCATCCTCGAGCAGCGCATCCTGACTGTGGATCGTGAGATGCTGGACAAGCTCTCTGCCAACCACGACGAAGCAGGTCAGGAGGGGGAGGAGAGTGGTGGGAAGTGAATATACACATTATGTGTGTGTGTGGTGGGGGGACAGCAGCCAACAGAGAGAGGATAGGAAGAGTTGGAAAATCAGACTTTAAACATTCGTAGGAAAGCTGGATGAGCATTGTTTTTGGAAATGAAAATAACCAGCTGAGATGTATAGTGAAAATACATCCCAGAATCCCACACACACAAATGAAGCATGCAAACAAACACCCCAGCCTCGGCCAAAGCAGAGATGTTGAAATGATGTCTTCAAGTGTTCCTTTATTCACCCTCACAATGCGTCACAGCACCTCCTCGGCTATCAAATAAAGTCTCACAATATCCTGTATAACATCCTCTGAGCCCAGTGCCTCCCACCTGACTCCACTTGAAATACTGACTGAGAAGAGTTGTAACATTATGCTGCTGCACATTGATATTAGTGTACTGTGATACTCTTTGCACTGATGTACAATTCAGAGCTACAGTCCAGATTGATCAGTTGGTGGCATCTGATACATTTTTGGCCTATTGTTTTTCATTGTTGATTTGTTTGGTGACAGTCTGGCATTGAGTCAATACAGCGTATTAAAGACCCAATGAAATACCTAATGGTACACTTCTGACTCTCTCTCTATAGGAGTTATTTTATCAGTTTGTATTCATTGTGCTTGTTTTACTATTGACCAACAGCTCAACAGGATTGTCAAGTAAATGTCTCGGCCTCTCTGCCGGTGGTCCCACCCTATCACCTTATCATTTGCAGTTTGCACCATTTATTTAACTTCTTCTTCTTCCACAAATCTGTAGATCAGATTTGAAATGTCAAACATTCCTATATGTCATCATAGGTTACTGTACATGACATGTACTCTCAGAACTGGGGATTAGGTAAAGTCTAATCCTTATAAACCACTGTATTTATTATAGTGTGGAACATCAATAACAATATATATTAGTGGCAGACATTATCATACAAGAGCTGTCAGCTCTCTTGACCTTTTCATTCCTGGAGATATATCTACTGACACTTTGGATGGCTAAGACTCTTATCCTTCTATCACCATTTATCAAGCATTAACTTCCTTTCTTTTATTTCTCTTTTCTCTCAACAGCTACTATAAGCAATGCCTGTTTTGTTTTGTGTAAAACATTACATCTGGCACAAACAGTATTTGCAAATACCTGTTGTGGTTTAATTTCACTTGCAATATAGGGCAGTGTGATAACAAAAAAAAGGTTATTCACAGGAAAACAATTTAACATGGCATCACAGGCTACAAAAAATGTAATGATGTGGTAAACCCAGAGCTTCTGTTACTCCCACCTCTTTAAAATAAACACGCACCCAGATTTTATTCAGGATTGTTAGACACACACAACAGCTTACAACTGTTTCCTCTAATTTTGGTCTTTCTCTTTCAATCTCCCATGCAGGGACGACCTGTCTTGTAGCGCTGCTGTCGGACAGAGAGCTCACAGTGGCGAACGTTGGAGACTCTCGTGGCGTGTTGTGTGACAAAGATGGGAACGCTGTTGCTCTATCACATGACCACAAGCCGTATCAGCTCAAAGAGCGCAAGAGGATCAAGAGGGCAGGTACATGATGAGAGAAACAGCCCTATAATATACAACATACACTTGAATGTACCAGTACTGCACTCTCAAGTGGTTGAATTCAGGGTCCTTGGTTATGGCAAGCCCTTTTAACATTTCATCAGTAGGGGTAATATCAATTGTAGATATCAACAATTGCTTTTTGAC
>LKNJ01001730.1:0-82915 GCA_002120245.1 Maccullochella peelii
AACGTGAAGCGCTGTGAATACTTTCCGGATGCACTGTACATACACATATACCCTCGTTTATACCCTTATTTTCTATGTTTTGTTTTTAGTTTTTATTGATGTTGATGTAAAGCACTTTGTAACCTGTGTTAAAAAGGTGCTATATAAATAAAGTTTTACTTACTTACTTACTTACAAACATACAATGATTTTATAGAATATGATGCACTGTTGTAGATTAAACTACCCAACAGTTTATACAGTTGTTAAAATTAGCTCAACCTTAAACATCTACAGCAGTAAAATGCAGCATACACTTTAATGCAGCAAGAATATTAATCCAGAAACATCACATCTAGTGAAACACTCACAGGGACCATTTTTCTGCAGAATGAGTACTTTTGATACTTTAAATGTTGCTGATAATAGTTACATCCTTTCATTTAAGTAAAGGATCTGAATACTTCTACCACCACTGTACACACTTCAAGTCACAATCCCGTGCAGGGCAGACTCAGTGTTTGTTAAGGTTTTCTTGTGCTGATATATCAGCGGTCACAGAGGCCAAATAAACACTAAAGACAGACTGTGCTCTGTCCCGCTCTGTCTCTCCCTCACACACACGTCTGCAGTGATTAATTGGAGTGATTATGACAGGTCAGCTGCCGATCTGTCGCATCTTCTACAGTCTCTAATGTCATCAAGACAAACCCCAAAAGACTCTTTGAACCCACGCTGGTAACACCTGTGTCTACCTTCTCCAGTTAATTAAAACTATGTACACATACTACACACATATCTCCAGGTGCAGTTAGAATAATATAATGATGTACTTTGTCTTTTTCTGTAAATAAATTATTCGGTTTATCAAATATGTTCCCTGCCAACCAAAATACTTTTTACATGTTTAGTGTCCTGTGAGTGACTTAATGCTGTTTCAAAAGATGTCTCACCGTGCTTAATGGATTTAATCATTATTTTTGGCATGAAAATGGTCAAATTAACAATTTATTGCACAACTACTCAACAAAATAATAACTGCTGGCAGTATTTATTTAAACGTGTACTTAAAAAACATAGAGGTTTAAGCTGTGAGTGGCAGGATTTAATAGTGATATGTTTAGTGGAACCTGACTGTGACAGTGTAACACGCTGCTTTGTTGCAAAATGACAAATTATATATTTGCTATATTAACTCGGCGATTTCTTTACATATAGGGTTGTTCAGCAGTAACGGATATGCAACATGTGTTAATGTTGCTGACAGTACAGCACAACTGTTTATCATGTAAACTAGAGCTGAAATGATTAGCCGATTGACAGAAAATGAATCGGAAACTATTATAATCAATTAATTACCTTTAAGTCATTTTTTAAGCAAAAATGTACTGCTTCCAGGCTCTCAAATGTCAATATTTGCTAGTTTTTAGTGTTTTATGATAGTAAAATGAATGTCTTTGGGTTTTTGGACTGTTGGTTTGGATAAAACAAGCAACTGGTCGAGGCAGATGACCGCCCACCCAGAGCCTGGTTCTGCTCGAGGTTTCTGCCTGTTAAAAGGGAGTTTCTCCTTGCCACTGTTGCTTGTGCTTGCTCTTGGTGGGAATTGTTGGGTCTCTGTACACATAAGGAGTCGGTCTAGACCTGCTCTTTATGACAAAGTGCCCTGAGATAACGTTGTTATGATATGGCGCTATATAAATAAAACTGAATTGAATTGAATTGGACTGAAGACGTCACACTGGGCTATGATGGACGGATGTTGATGGTTGTTTTACTGTTTTCTGACCTTTTATAGGCCAAACTATTAATCGAGAAAATAATCAGCAGATGAATCAATAATGAAAATAATCTTTAGCTGCAGTCTTAATGTAGACAAACTTCTGAGGATAACGTATAATTTATTACATTTACTATGAGAAATTTAAGCACTTGATATTTTCTAAGTTGAGATCTACGTTGCATGGGGATGAAATCGAAACCATCCCATGATTCTGTGAAATTACCCATCATTCCTCAGTATTTTTAGTAAACTCCTCGTTCTGTTTTACTGTACTGAACAGTTTCCCTCTGAGTCTCTCTGAAGTGGCACTTTTGCCCTGTGATCCTGATTATCTCTGAGGACGTCCTTGTTTCAGCTCCAATTGATGGAGGAGGAAGGAAGGAAGTTTATAATCATGTTCAATTAGTGCTCCTTAGTGCACATTTTATCTGAGCCCTTCCACTGCGCTAATTACTTATTTGTACCAATTATTTGCTTTGCTGAGCTTGTTAACCCCCATGTTCACCTTGGCAGTTAAAGCGATTGCTGTGAGGAGTGTTTCACAGTTTCCCTTTTACAGGTGCCATGAAGTGAAAAAGTGATTTTCAGTGTTTTTGAGCCACTTTTCTGCTCAGAAATAATCTCCGTCCACACTACACGCCTAAAAATGCATATCACATGACCATTAACGTACAGTGGGCATGTGTGTGCCTGAACGTGAGAAGCATCACAAAGGTAGTATTTATCGCAGACCCACTGGATTGCATTATACTGCGAGGTTTCTGTTAATCTGGCCACCTCCTGTATACTATGACATACTTGCTATTCAGTACACAGTCAGGTTACTGTTAGCTGGCCACAGGAAGCCTCCTGCTCTGTTTTGTTTTCTTTCTTACCTGAATCCTTTCAACAAATAATTTAGAAAATCCAGTTTAAGCATTGTTCTCAGCAATCTGTGTGATCAAAGATCAAGGGAAAGGCTTTTATAACAGTAAAAGCATTGAATTATACATAACATATGAAAACTCAGCACGCACACACACAAAGCCCTTCTCTAATTTGAGTCCCTGATCCTGAGTGGGCTCTTGTGTCCGGCGGAGACTGATGAAAGCTTCTCATCTTAAGGACAGGTCAGAAGATGGAGCGAGGCCCGAACACTATCAAAGGAACCCAAATGACCTCTGGGAGCTGAAGCACCAGCGCTCTATGCCTCTACACAAGCTCCCTTTAATCTCCCCCTGCTCTCCGCAAGCACTTGGTTAGAGAGAAAGGAGAGAGCTTCTCATTTTTTAACTGCTCCTCTCTTTCATAAAAAAACAAAACCCTCATACACACCATTTTTCTTCTGGCTACTTGCTTCAGCCCAATGGATGTGCTTATAGGAGCTGCCACTGCGGAGGTGATATACAGAAAATAAAGATGTGGACGGGTGTAACTGCTGACAATGGGAAGAGGAAGATGAAACCATGAAAGGCGGTCTCGGTGAGAAAAGAAAGATGGAAAGGGAGAGAAAAGCCTCATCATTTTGCTCTCCATTTCGTCTCACAGTGCTATAAAAGAGAGATGAAATCGGGCGGCTGTCAGGTAAAGGAGAGTGAAAACCTTTGCCTTCCTGCTGAAATGGACCGAGGAGAGAAATTGGAGAGGAGAGAGGTGGAGCGCACTGCATCACTTCTCCTTCACAGCAAAAGCTCTTGACTTGACTCTTGACTGTTGAGAGAACAAAAACGCCTCGCATCAGGATTTTACAGGCCGAGCTTTTCAAAGTGGTTAGAAGCCTTTACTGGAGCACAGTCGGCTTTTAGCAGAGACGCAGGGAAAATTGAGTGAATTTAAATTGTTGTTTATTTAAACATGTACAATTTGTATTTTTTGTCTAAATTTAGGCAAATATCAGAACACACGTAAAAAACAGAGATCTATCTTGACGTTCAGTGTATCATCTTTTTTCATGTCGAGGTAAAACAATTTGGAGAACCACAGCTGGACTGCTTTGCTCCTATGTAAAACCAGTCCAGTCCAATAAGAGCAAACCAGTCCAGCTGAGATTTTTATGTTGAGGCTGTTACCTGTTCAACCATATACCCCATAGTGTGATGTGGGGATAACGTAGACTATATTTTGTAGGCCAACCCGGAAGTTAGCATCGCCATGGTTCCGTCTACAAAAAGCCGATGGGATTCTTGCAGAAAATAAGCTCTGTGGCATGGGTATGATACTTTAATTTTTGAAGCGTAAATGCAATCGCCACAAGTAAAAAGATAACGTTAGCATCACCACCACTAAGCTTCCAACTTAATAATTAACTTATTTGATTTTGAGTGCTTACCTCTTCTACAAAAGCCTTTCGGAAACGTGAGTTAGAATAGTTTACAAGAGCGCGTATAAACACAACGAGGCTGTGAAGGAAGACGAGTGAGTCGATGAGTTTCTGTGTTCGGCGTAATGACGTTTAATGTCCCCGACACCTCTGTAGTCTCATTTAGCCGCTTGTTAGCAACCGTCTTTTTTAAGACACGTAAAAGCTTCAAAATTCACGAGACGTATTTTATGTCGTAGAACAAAACGTGAAAATCTCTTAAGCTTGTGTTAACCACAGACCTTATTTCAGGCATCTAATCAAAACCCATTCAAGAACCCCACTGACCTCGAGATGAGGGAACCGGAAGGGCAAAAATGCTCACTCATTTCCGGGTTTTAGGACTCATTCCTGCCATACTCTATTTACACCTGGAATTAAAGGATAGGTTCACCTTTTCTGAAGTGTATGTACACTGAAACATCCTGTTCACACTGGCTGTGAAGAGATACCTCCCGGTGCTATTTCAATGTACGTAGTGTTTATAAAAATTCTCTTTTTGTACAAAACAATGTATCTCAAAGTTTAACCAAAGGTAACTTGGGGCTTCAGCAGTTGCAGTTAGTCAAATTAAGTGGGTATCTTCCAAAGTTTTTAGTATAACCCCCTTTTTGTTATTGTGCCTTAGTTTGTTACCGTCTGGGAAAACAGAAAAAGGGAATTTTGCACTAAAATGACCAAAACTCTGGAAGATACACACTTGAGGTGACTAAATCCAACTCAGTTGAGCTTTAGAAGTCATTTATATACATTGTGAATTTTATCACTTACATTGAAATCACTTTAGGGACTGATCCCTTTATGACCAGTATGGACAGGAAGAACAATTACAGCGTCCAATAACACTTGTGTAACACATGGGCACATCAGTATTGTATTAAGATAAACTTAAAAAATGTGAACCTGTATTTTGACATGTTATATCAGGATATGTAACATGCATAATGACATATTATCATGGGCCTCTGCATTCACACCCGGTATTGATAATTGTTCTGTTATCTCGATTTTTCCAGCATTGTGATTGAATGTCGATATGCAGCTAGATGGTGCATCCCAGGTCCAGGGAAAGTTTTTATACTACTAATTTGCAACAACAAATACATTTGAAAGAAAAATAATTCTGCCTGGATTATATTTCCGAATGCTTTCTGTGGTTAGTTTAGGGCAAAGCACTTGGTTAAAAGGTCAATGAATGATCTTCATCTTGGTTCAGTATTGAAAAATCGACGGTGACACGAGACAGGACATGTTTATATTTCCATATAGCTTAGTATTTAACCAAAACCACTATCTTTCCTTTACCTCAAGTTAAATGTTTTAGTTTCATAAACCAAACCACATGTGATATGCAGAGCACAAACCCTGGTCATGGTCCACACTGACCGCCTTGTTATGACTTGTGTGCCACCAGTTTCCTATTAGGCAAAACCATTTTGTAATATTTAAACATAATTTCTAGCAGACAGGATTACACAATGACAACTGATGTTAAGGTATTAGAGCAGAATATGAACATGTATGAATGCATATCTCAGCCATATGTACAGAGCCTCCAGCCCACACAGTTAGGTGAAATGCATGGCAAAGAAATCGCCCCATATTGCGTCCCTAACCACCCTGTCTCCCCCCTCTCTCTCACATACACAGTCAGAAATCACAGCCTTACAGCCAGCACCCCCACACAAGTGAAAATGAATGCACTCACCACCTGTGGTGGGAGCAGAACAAGAGAGTGGGAGAGGAAGAAAGAGAAGGAAAAGACGTGGCAACTGTTCAGGGCGGTGAGTCAGTAAAACAGGATTCACAGGCATTTATAGTATAAATCATGAGTTATCTATGGAAGCCTGTGCTCGACAAAATACATCACAGAAAAAAAGCAAAAGTTGCAGTTTCATAATCATATGTGGTTGTTATTGTCATGATTTTCATTTGTAAGACATTTTTATCTTCAAATCCTGTTTCACAATCATCACTGAAATCAGCGCAAAGCCACAAATTCCCAAAGTAGTTTGTCTTTTTCTCAGGTGTGTGTGGGAGTGTGTGAAATGTGAGTGTGACTGAATGTGTCTCTGCTGGTTCTGTGATTCAAGTGAAGCAATAGAGTAGTCACTGGGTACGTCTGTGTGTGTGTGTGTGTGTGTGTGTGTGGTTTGCCAAGCCACACAGATCCTGAGCTGTGTGTCTCATCCCTCCCACCATTACTCCTGTCAGCAGGCCTGAAACCACAAACCATCCCGTCTGGAAACAAAGCCATTAACTCACAACAACCGTCTCTGTCTTTCTCACACCTTTTTCTTCAGTTTAGATCTCCTCTCTCTCCGTCACACTTCATTCTGCTTCATGTGTGCGCGCTGACAGATATATTAGAAGTCTGTGTGTCACAACCGCGACATTTAACTGTTCCCATTAGCAAAAATTACACTTACAGTGACAACTTGATTTCTCTGTCAGTGGCATTTGGTTCCTGTTCTTTTTTTTTTTTTTAAAGCACTGTGTGTTTGTGAATTTACAGGCTGAACATGAAACTAGACTGTTCCTGAATCCAGAACAGCACGAGGCTTGTGTTTAGACTGGCATTTGGTCAAATATTTACACTGGTTGATAAATGGGGAGCCTCATGAGGGGCCGCTATGACCTGCGAGGTAGCCTTCGAGATGGTCAGTCTGTGGGTAGATAACATTGTAATTATAGCCAATAGTTGTAAGTTAGCAGTGAACATGCTAGCGGATTAGCTCACTAGCAGTAATGCTAGCTTGGCTTCCATTGGTCACATGAGTCTCGTCTTGCAGGTTGTAGCGGTTAACAGTTTTAATCTCACTTGTTGTGTTGGGTGCCATTACATGACCTACATACAGTAAATAACATGTTTCTTTTGACTCATAAACAGGTCAGAATGTAACAAAAGTGTGGATTCATCTTATCTGCCATCTGAACTTAACAAAACACTTACTATCTTCCATGCTGTGTGCTTTCCTCTTTAAACAGAGATCAACATGGAATTGAGGAACACACCCAACAATGTGAATCGTGAACTTCACACGGAGATGAGCCAAGAGGACTGAAAGAGTCCATGGTCACACTCAGGTGAGCCAGAACTGATCAAAGTCTTTTACAATCCTCAGATATTGGTTTACTTTCAATTTGCTGAACTTTTCTGAGATACAAGACGTTAGAGGATGTGTGGGTTAACATGTTGCTCATTTCAAGCGTCTTCTGTTTCAGATAAAAACCAAGTGTTGCTCAGGTTCATTGCCAGGATTTTAGACATACTGAGATCATTCGTTGCACCCACCGCTAACCTCAGAAAAACTTCACCAGGTGTCTAACATTTTGTAAATACTTGGCTTTTTCTTTTCTTATTCAGTCAGCTGTTCTTGTGCAAACATGCACATGGTGGGTGTTTTTATAAGCTGTATTTTTAAAGGAACAGCTTGACAAGTTGTGGGGGTTTTTCAGGGGGTTACAGGCCAGATTATTTCTTGGCCAGGAGCATTGACTTTCTGGAGGTGTACTGTTGTTGCCAGGCAACAGAGCTAGGCTAAGCTAACAACCTCTTGGGTGTAGCTTCATATCTACCATGGAATCAATCTTCTCATCTTGGCAAGAAAGCAAATAAGTGTGTTTCCCAAAATGTCGAACTATTCCTTTAATTTAAAAAGAAAATACAGAGGATATGATTTCGGTGTCCTAACTTTGGTAGCTTTGGCCCTGAGCTTACTATATATCAAAGACTGATGCTTCACACAACACACAGGCCTTCAGAAGCCCCTGACGTTGTCAGTAGGTCAATCACAAGGAAATGGGCCATTCTACAAAAACTGTTTTATTGATTTATTAACAACTATACATTTCTTTTCAGTGCTTACAGCATTTGCTACATACTTTGGTGTGATTCAGAGGGACTGGCGTATTTCGCGCCTTTTTCATTTCTTGTGTGAAATGCTGACAGGATCAGGAGCACAGTGTACAAACCAGAATTATTCACCGTTGTCTTAATGTCAACATGGGAGACACTTGATCTTCTAATTTGTGTATTTTTGTTGGCATGCCCTCCTTCCTCGTGCGCATTTACATGTCTCTCTGCCTCCCCAGCCGGGAATATTGATAAAATACAAAGGGCAGAAGGCGTCCAGTAAAGCAGATTGGACTGTTTGAGTTTAGTCTGTAGCCAAGAAATCAGTGGTGCAATTCAACATCCATATTACGTCAAGTTAGCAAAAAGCATCCAGTTTGTGTCTGCTGCCAACTGAGGTCCAAGGGTTAGCCTAAACATTAAACGGTCCCTATCTCCCGTAATCTAACAAGGTAAAACAAACAGGGAGAAAGATAACAGATGTACACCTTAAAAAGGTCTATTTTATATATAATGAATTAAATTTACATCCATCTCGGTTCCACAGTGGTCCAAACCAGCCGAGGCTCTGCCTGAGTCAGAGGACTCCACGTCTTCATCGTCCGGTAAGAGCACTGTGACAAAAGGCCATTTTAAAATATCCACAAAACGGCCTACTTACAAGCTTCATGCTCCTCCGTTTGATTTCTGAAAAGGTCAGCCTGGAGAGTGTGCTTTAAGAAAATCAAAGAGTAAAATTGTTAAAAAGTTCTAATCTATGTTCTGCTCTCGCACTCAAATATCATGGCATAAGACAGAGTGGGCCCAAAAAGAAAAATCATCATAAGTACACCCAGGACATGAAAATATATATATTTTTATAATATATATAATGTATTTTATTTAATCCGATATGTACACTTTTCACAAAGTCTGGGGAACGAGGTTCTCAGAAATGAAGCGCCGCTTCATCGGGTTACACCCAGATATTCTCAAGGAAAGGCAGAACAAAAATTCAGAAGTTCCAAAAAACAAACCCTCCAAAACAAAAAGGACAGACAGAAAAGTCAACTTCTTTCCAGCACAAGCATCCTTAGGCCAACAGCTCCAGTTACGTTAGCCAAACCTCTAGTTTGTCTCAGCGTGTTGTAGTCCACAGATGGATGGTCAGGGGGGAAAGTAAAAGTCATCTCATTAGAAGTGCTGAAGCAGAGCAGGAACCTCCTTTCTCTCTAATAGATGACCTCGTAGACGGTGGCCTTCTTGTCACCGGATCCTGTCACGATGTATTTGTCATCTGCTGAGATGTCACAGCTCAGGACGGAGGACGATTCCTTTGACTGTGGAAGTAAAAAAAAAAATCACCATTAAATCTTCCATGTTACAGGTTTCTTTTTCTTATGAAGCACGCTTAAAAATTAACCCCACGATTACGGAATAGTATACTTACTGTATAATTAGGTGTATGCTGTAAATACTAAAAATACTTTTACTCCGACATGGGGAAGCCCATTACTGCCATTGCGATGAAAAAAGATCCTGCAAGTCATTATAGTGAGAAACTTTCTCACCGTTTTGACTTAGGCCTATCATACTTGCTTCTTTATATATGAGGAAACAACATGTAGGCCTTATCAAATTTCGAGGATTTTTTTCCCCATCGCAGTGGTACAGCTGTTTTCTGTTAACTACACCATGCTAGTCAGATTAGCTCATATAGCAAACCAGAAACCAGAGGTGGAAGAGCCTCTGAAAGTATTATGGTTTTCCAGCTAGTAACGACGACACTGTAACTTACTTACACTGAAAGCAGAGTCTTGACTGAGTATAATGTTAAGAACAAACTACTGAATTGTATTTAAAAAATCTTAAACTGCACTGCTGGCCCTAATGGATCAATTTAAGGTAATTATAAATATGCTGCACTTGTCTTTCTTTCCCATTTACTTTATATTTTTTGGATTAGTCTATTAAATGTCAAACACAAAGTGAAAAAATGTCCATCACAACAAAGGTGACGTCCTCAAATGTCTTGTTTTGTCCAACCAACAGTCCAAAACCCAAAGATATTCAGTTTACAATCAGACAAAACCTTTCATTTGCGAGACTGAAACTAGAGAATGTTTGACATTTTTTGCACTATTTTTGCCTGAAAAATCATTGAAACAATTAATAGATTACTAAGACAGCGTTATTATAATAAGCATGTAGGTTAACTCTAGGGAACATTCAAACTGTAATGTTCCTTTATACCTTCTAGTTTAATTGTGTGCGTCTGTGTTTATTTAGTTACCTGGAATATGCTGGCACCATAAGGAGTCCTCCATGCATTCAGCAGATTGTCCTTCCCCGTGCTCACGAACCATTTACCTGCAAACACAGAACAGATGTCATGAAACTACAGTCTGAAGGTATGTGTTGGTCACCACTATCTTTTCTGGGCTTACGATGGCGATTTACAGTAAACCTGCAGCCCACAACAACAGCTAACACGTCACTCTAATAACCTTATCAATGGCCGTAAAACAGCATTACATTAACAATCATAAAATGCACATAATGAAGGAGACTCACACCATTTCCACTTTGATAATTATTTAAATCACCCTCTGATTAATTACCCAACTGACTAGTTGGCTAATGATTTAATTAGTGACAGCAAGAGCTCTGAAGCAGTGAGCATCATTTGAATTAACTTGTTCTGTGGTGGCAGAGATATGAGGCTGTGCTGTGGGGGGTCTTGTGAGGGGAAATGAATACTGACAGTTCTGGCAAAAAAAGAAAAAAGTGAGGCGATAGTAAAACCTCATTTATCTGAGCCTGAAACCAGCTGGTCTGCCCAACAGGCAGAATGATCTGAAGTGAAAAAGCGATGACGAATTTCTCTAATGAGCCTATTTGTAAAATAACAGCTTTCTTGTTAATACAGCTACGAGCTTTTTCTATGTGCAGTTTAAACTGTACAGAGTGACGTGAGCAGGCGACGACCTGACATTTCAAAACCAATTCTCACTAACAAACAGCACTCATTCAGAGTTCAGATAAAAAAAATATTCAAACAACATTTTAGTCACACTATTACCATGCAAGTGACTAAATAACAGTCACTGGATGTTTAAATCATTTCAGCATCTACAGAAACTGTTTCCTCATTTGTTGATGCAGAGAAATTATCTGACACCTACAGCTAGTGCTCATCTACGCTGCCAAAATCTGGCCATCAGACATGGTTCAAGGATGTGGTTTCAAGAAGATCCTGAGGTGATTATAGCAAAATGATTTTGGCAAGACGAGTAACATAACTGGGGAAATCCAGGTCACTAGCTAGGATTTATTCAGCAGAACCACACCCAGCTGAGAAATTACAGACTAACTCTAAAACTTCCACATTTTATTTATTCATGTGAATTTTTACTCTCTACATTATGGTCTAAATGTTGTTTCAGAACTTTCTCTATGCTGCCAGGTTTGTAATTCTGGTGGAGAATATTAAATCCCTTTTATTTTTGCACAAAAACAGCCACATTTTAAGATATTTATTCTAATATCAGCATTAACCCCAATATGGTTGTAACTATGAAATGTAAATTTCTCCTTATGTCATTTTACCCCAGAAATATTACCAAGGACATGATCTCCATGTACTCAATTGACCTACAGCTCGGCTCAACAGTCATTCAATAACTAAGTTGGAACATTGCTGCTAATTTACTTTTGTTCTCCAAAATATGGCAACAACACTCTAGTTCGGACCCCAAGAGCTGTGGTCATGGCGTCATCAAAATAAGCAAAAATCCTCCTCCGACAACCACGAATATCAACACCAAACCTAATGGCAGTCTGGGGAGAAGTCAGCCAGAGTTACTCTAGACCAAACTGTCAGACAACGGCATCTTTAAACCCTCTTTTCTCCTTGTTGAATCCCTACAGATGTTTTTTATTCCCCATAGGTCTGTGTATACACACATGAAGGAGCCTCTTTGCCTGTTACTTACCGCAGTAGGCAAACTTGAGTGAGAGGACACAGCTCTCATGCAGGTGCAGCTGGTACTTGTCAGGCTTGGTGTGGTGAAGCACCTCCACGTTACTGCTTTCCATGCCCACAGCTAGCCATTCTCCTGTGGGACAGTAGCCTAGCGAGAAGATCTGCAACAAGGACACAACAACACAACTGGGTCAGACATCATCAGTATTTCCCTAAAAGACCACCTAAAAAGACCTCTAGGAACTCTAGGTGTAGTTGCTACATCAGCACTGTTTGTTCTCTACCTGTGAGGTAAAGTCGTGTTGCTGGAGCTGCCGTCCCTCCCTCAAATCCCAGGAGCGGACCGTGTTGTCGAGCCCTCCGGTCCACAGTTTGGTCCCGTCGTGGGAGATGTCGATACAGCTGGCTCCATCTGTGTGGCCCTGGAACTGCCTGGAACAACACAAGACCCCAAACATGAAGTCAGGAACAGAAGAGAAAGCCTTCCCAACTCTAACAATGAGGCTGTCTTATGTTGGTGGCCAACTATTTTATTCTTCAAACACAATGAGCTGTGTATTAAAGAATGCCTGTAGCGCACATCCAAAGTGAATTAAGTCTTAAATTATGTGCTTAAAGTTTAGCTCAGTGGATGTATTTTCACCAATACGGCAAAGTACTGACCTAACGAGGGTCTGGTTGTGGAGGTCCCACACGGCGATGTTTCCATCTGAGCAGCAGGAGAAGCAAACCTTGGCATCGGGGCTTATGGCCAGTGCGTAGCAGGCTGGAGCAGAGGAAGTAAGCTCGGCCTTTATGCGGGGCGTCTGTGAGGCCAGGTCCCAGATGGTCAGCGTGCTGGCCTCGCCACCCACTATTAGGGTGCGGCCGTCAGGCAACAGCTTGCAGGAGCGGATGTAATTGTCCCTGTTCTGGAACAGAAAACAAGTATTGTCACGATCTTGATGACTGGATGTAACGTGAAATATCTACGTGAATTGAATTTGAGGTTAAAAGCAAATTCATTTATAATTCTGTTGAGCAAAAAGAGATTAACAGCAGCATGCATCAGTGTGTCCACGTCAAATCCATCTCTACTTAAACGCAAGAGGAGCTTTTTCTTTGACAAGTGAAGCTTTCAGGCTCCTGCTGTTTTTGCTGCTTTCGTGTTTCAGTGAAGATGTGGATGTCAGCTTTAACAAGAGATGCAGGGAGCGAGTGGGGCTGCAGCTGTTGGCCAGGCTCCAAGAGAGCATGAAGACAGATCAACAGGACTGTGGAAGCTCTTGGTCGAATTAAAACAGCACCCTGATGGCTTTATAAGACCCAATTGCACTCTGGACGCACCTTAAGGGTGTTGGAGGCCATATGAGTTGAACGGCATGAAGCCGCAGTATCAAAATGAGAAATGAGAGGCAGTTGGGAGGAAGTAATGAGCTGGGTAATGGCAGACAGGGTTGGCCAATCAGAACATCATTACTCAGCAGGCTTTTTTTTTTTTCCCCACCAAGGATTATTTCAGCACAGCAGTGAGACACTTTGCAGAATTGTACACATCTCTGCCTGTTGGGGAAAAACTACCGTGGGATGTGGAGTCAAATCTTAATGACGGACACCTCATGAAACATGAGTATGTTATGTCTGTTTTGGCTGGACATCCACAGTAAAAACACAGAAACTCTTGAGGAAACATTTCACCATGACTTGTAAAAAACAATAACGAGTAGTTACCAGGCAGTCGAGTTGGGACACTGGGCTCTTGCTGCCTGGTTGGCTGATGTCCCAGATCTTGACACAACCCTTGCCGCCAGTGTAGACGTGACGCGTGGGGTTGCTGATGGTGACAGCGCACACCACTTCCCCGTGGCTCAGTGTGTTGATTTGGCGAGCGTGGCGTGGGATGCCCGGTCCTATCAGTGCATCTGGAGGGAAGGGCACGGGCTGCATCTGACCATCTGCACTCACGTGAAAAGAATAAGCTCTGCGGAGGACACAGGAAGGGAAAGATGGTCAGTTTTGAGCTAAGAAGTATATGCTGTCTGTAAATTAGTCAACAGCTAAATCCCAAACTCACGGTTTTCCTCCAGAAATGGGTGTGAGGCTGGCTGGCAGGCCCGGAGCTCTCATATGAGGATGAGGGTCAAACCCTGCCTGCATGAGCAAGAAGAGCCAAGAGTTAACCAACAACTGATAACCTGCAAAGATAAATTAGACTAAGCTAATATTCAAATTTAAAACGTATGATTCACTTCATCTGCTAACACCCTGAGGAACTCTTGTACCATCGTTTCCAGGCAAATCCCTTGAAAGGCGCAGATTCAGCTTCATTGCATACAGAGAGGCTTTACACAAGGCTACAACATCCCTCTTGCTAATGCTAATGAAAGCCTGGGAGATGCATTTTGGGGGTGAGCTTTTTTTTTTTTTTTTTTTTAAAGCCTTTAAAATGCTAACTAACTAACATCAAAGTAAAAGAGCTACACCGTCTTTGTACTTTCTCATTATGTACACACAACAAGCTGCAGCCAGCCAAGCAGAAATATTCACGACGAGTTATGGAAATACAGGATGAATGTTTAAAGTTTCTCAAGGTCATTTTGCAAACTGACTTTAACAACCTACAGCTGTGGAGGATAATTCATACAGAGGTGGAATATATGAATGAATATATGTGAAGAAGAGGAACTTCATCCATTCAGTTACAAGCACATTTGATTCATAAATTCTATACAGAAGCTGGAATAGTTACAATTGGTGAGCGTCCATAGGCGGCAGCAGCTGCAGCACTCATCTGTGGTGAGATGAGACCCGGATAGACGCCTGGGCTGGTCAGGGATCCGTTCATCTCATGGTGACCCATCATAGCGAATGGGTTGGCATAGGAACCCGCAATGGACAGAGGTGTACGCAGGGCAGGGGCGGCTAGACACGAGAGAAGACAGTTTTAATTGATTTATAGAAACTCTGCAGAGGAACATAATTAACATTTGGAAACACTAAACTATGGTGAGTTTTTATTAAATTCCATTGGACAACTCCGTCTGCTGAGGAAGACTGTGTGATATGATCGAAAGCTCCAGAACAGCTACTACTGGACCTTGTGGTGAGATTGTTTTATCAACTATTGTTTCGAAGGTCAAGAATGAATCTTTAAATCTCAGGATTATTTTATCATCAATGAGTCTGTAGATTATTTTCCTAATTATTAATCGTCTGGTTTATAAAATGTCCATCACAATTTCCTAAAGTCCAAATTCTTATTTTGTCAATCAAATCACTTCAGTTCTAAATGAGTGCGACAGTGAAGGTGTTTACATACCTAAAGCCTCCATGCCGGGTGGTTTGCCCATTGTAAGAGGCCGCAGTCCTGGAGTGGTGCTGGTTCCCGGTGTTGGGGCCTCATTTCTTGGTGTCGGTGTGTTGGACTTCAGGCTCGGTGTGGACGACTTGTCATTCTAAAACAAGAGAAACACTTTAACCTCTGGGTGCAACCTTGTTTTGTATCCTCTTATAAGTCCACTTACTCTCACTCTCAGCCACACACACGAAAAAGGAAACAGCATCCATGCCAGAGTAAAAAAAATCCCCCAGTGAGTCAAAAATCCCCCCACTGGCAGGGAAATCCAGAGTGACAATCTGAGTGGACGGCTCAAGGTAATCCAATCTAACACTGACACTTCATTACAGCCATGGAGTGTGTGTGTCTGGTGGTGGTGTACGGGCATAAACCTTTGCTTAGAAGTCAAGCTTGTTAAGAGTGTCTAGACAAGCAAGGTGGTGGCCCAAACACTTCTCTAATAATGAATCCATCTTTCCTTCTTTGCAGACTGAGTGGGGGGTGGGGGGGTTAGCCTGGTGACATACACTAATGGGGGACAGAGAGGAACTGGGTGTCGTGGAGGGTAGTGATGTGGGCTATAAATCTGTCCTAATCCTTAGTGAAATGGTTTATGTAAAACTGATGCTCGAGGATTGTTTTAGCCTGGTTAGTGAGAGCTTCAGTATTAGAGGAACGGGGTGGGGGTGAAGATGAGACAGTTCCCTCGCTGCCATGTCTCTGGGTTATTTACAGCCTCGGGCCGAGCTGGAAGAAATGGCCATTTATTGGGTAAGCCATAAAGGAGATTGAGAGGAGCGAGCCACAGGGTTTGATTTCCCCTTCAAGCCCCTCGTAGCAGCCAACTGCTAAGCCTCCTGCGTATTAGTCCTTCACACAGACACCCACTTCACTTGACAAATGCCCTTTAGTCTGTCAGCTCACCCTTCACCCCCTCCACTGTAACCTCCTTATTTCATCTTCTCTCTAGTCTTTCAGTGTGTCCCTCACACTCACATGGGCGTGGTCCTTTGCTTTGGAGGACGGCGTGCTGCCCGACGAGGCGACAGAGGCGGGGCTGGTGGGGGCAGCATCCTTCTTCAGGACTCGCGATTTATCCAGGCCATTTTCTGGAGGAGAGTGAGCGGGGCTGGCTCGAGGGGTAGCTGGATCCTGCAGAGTTAAACGAGACAGACAGAACGCGAGACTGAGCAAACAGACCGGAGGAAAGCCACTGGCACGTACATGTAGGTCAAACAAACTGGGGCCTCATGTGCAAACACAGATAAATATACCCGTACGTGCTCGTACTTTCCCTCTCTCTCACACACACACACACACACACACACACACACACACACACTTTTCATTCACCTGTCACTCCCTTTTCTCTTTGTTTTCTTTGTCTTACTTTCTGCATGAATGGCAAAAGAAATGCAGCAAGTAAGCACACACAACCAATATTATGACAGACTTTTTGGCAACGCTTTGAAAGGTGTTGAGCCTTCAACAGACAAAATGACAAAAGAGAGCTGTGTTTAGTTTCTGCACGGCGTTCACACTGTGGAATGTGGCCGAGCAGCTCAGTTCAAACGCAGTCTTACCTCATTGGAGACATCCACCACCAAGTCGTCACTTTTGTCTCCGTCACTGTCCTGAAACGAAGAAGTGACAGGCTCAGCTTACTGGGAGACCACCAACAGTGAGCATAAGCCAGTACAGTCCAATCACTGACTACTAGATCAAAATGAAAGACACACCAGATTTATGGACTTTGTAACCTGTTTTTATTTTAAAATTGAGTCAACCGTCTGTTTATTATTTGCTAATGATATTGTATATAGTTATGTAATGAAACTGGGTAATGTTTTCTTTTACAGGTCTATTATTTCCTAATAATTACAATACCTTGAAAGTTTCCTGGAAATAATTGTGTAGTAATACTAGAGGAAATGGAGACCGTTATTTTAGTCAGTTGTTGATATCCAGAGGAAAGAACAGGTCCATTGGACCCAAGTTAATTCATATTCATTCATTATAGGAAACTTTATTCTTCATATATGTTGAATTTTACACTCATCTGTAGATAAACTGCTAATGTGCTGTGCACTGACTGACAGACTCAGGATACACTAGCTTGACATTTAATTGGAATTAATTAATTGGAAGTATACCAATTAAAACTGTCTGTATTTTACCTATATCTAAAGCCAAATTGCATATACTTTTTTCCAGGTCACTTTCTAGGAAATTATTAGGAATATACAGACACATAGACTAAAGCACTGCACACACTGTGGTGGTTTTATAATGAAATAACGGGTAAAGAAACTGGTTGTTACTTTGTTTCCCTGCTGTATTTTGGTTTGCTTACACTTAATTTCTGTCCTAAAAAGGTTAATATTTTTCAAGAGTGGCCTAATATAGTTAACACTGAGTTAATCACAGTTCAAATACAAGCAGAAACAAGCTCAGGACCCCACCAACAGCTAGAGTAGTAGTAGTAGTAGAGAAACCAATAAACACAAACACTCACATATCTGCTCATGCTGTCTTTGTCGTCTACTTTGCGTTTCTTGGAGTCCAGACCGTAATCTGAAGAGCCACGGTGCTTCTCACTTGCTGCCCGCAGGCTGTCTGATGGTGACACGGAGTTATTCTGCCAACAACAACATGCAGCCAGACAACATCAGTCTCCAGTTCCCTCCTGAGTGTGCTATACCTTTGATTCTTATCCTGAAAGACTGTCAATAACCACATAACATACTGTGCCATATAGGGATATGCTTCAACTCCTATGAACTTGTATATGTGTTGCATCATGTTGAATTGCAGCTTCAGCAGGTTTTATGTGAGGAAGTGAGCTCAGCCAATATTGTAAATGTCATCTTGCTCCATCTTGACGTGATATGGAGTAAAAAACAGTGTGACTCAAATAAATAACCTTCTCTGTTGGCTTAGGGTAAAAGAGTAAGCCCTGTCCTGACAGCATATACCCTTCAGTCAAGTGAATGATTTAGGGCTCAAATGCAGCAAGTGAGAAACCAGAAAAGCCAGAAACTACAAAATGGTGCCTTTTCCTTTGTCGGAGCAGTGACAATATTGACTGTAAAGCTAAACGCACAATGCTCCTGGACTGAACTGGACTGATTTGGGATAGAAGGTGCAGAGGAGGATTCTGGGACAGCTCAGCTGCTGCTGCTGCCAAGGCAGTGGAGCAAGGAAAAAACAGATGAGGCAGCTGAGCAAACCCACAAATACACAAAACGCCTCTGGAAGACAAAAGCATCAACTCGCAGGCTGGGTGATGTGTAGGGCAGACTGAGTAGAGGTGGAGAGAAAATGTGAGGTGGGAGCAGAGTGCAGCATGGGATATTTGGTGTATATACACACACAACCTGACATCTAATCCTCTTGTAGACCCTCACAGTGATCTGGTCAGAGACGCTTGAAGCAACATTAACAATTCAAACCAAACACAGCTAGCATTCCTGACAGCACTTTTTCGGTCTGTGACATGCAAGTACATGCAAATAAAGACAAAAGTGTCCAGGAAAAACCCACATTAATGACTGCTGGAGAGTCCCTGAGTGTGTAATTGTGTTTGCGCGCTGTCGCAGGTCAGTGACAAAACAGCAGAAAATGACAGCAAAGTTCATGAAAATCAACCAGAATAAAGAAAGAGGGCATTGGAGGAACCTGGACAAGAGTGCAATGTGGAGACACAAAGAGGGTGTTGCCAGCAGAGAAAAGAGCCATGAAAGAGGCAGAGTGAGAAAATGAAAAAACAAAAAAAAAGAGGAAGAAAGACAAGAGAGCAAAACAGGAAAGGAACTTGGCAAGCAATGAGAGCGTAGCAGTGTGGCAATGAGTTCTCCCCACTAGTGGGAATGCCCGGACAGGCTGGCACTCTCTCAGAAGCTGCAAACTGGGTTTTTGTAGTCTGGGCACTGGTGTGGTGGGGTGGCACTGCCAAACAGGCCGGGGGGGGGGGGCACAAGCAAACCCTGAGGCCAGCCCACACTGTCGGGCAGCTCAACAAATCCCTGCCTTTACAAAGATACGGTGAAAGAGGGAGAAGGAAGATGTCTGACTTCTTGGCTGCTAATGACGGGAGGAGAAAGAAGAGCAGCAGAGAAACCTAACAGCTTGAAAACTGAGTGAGAGGATGACATTTAAAACATTTTTTTTTAAAAAGACCTCCTGAGCCGAGGAAAGTGGAGGAGGATTAAAAAACCCCCCACTATGGTTGGGCAGTTAATGGCGCACACAAACACTTAAACCACCTTCAGTCAACCCAGCAGCTGTCTGCCATTTCCACATCCCTCCTTCTCAGGTCAAAATATGGAAATTTGTTCAGCTACTGCTGTGGAAAGAAAGCCACCAGTTTGGTGTGAAGATGCTGTCTGACAGACAAAAATCTCCTGCAGCATTACAGCCTGTCTGTGTATCTGAGCCTGCGACCTTTAAAGGATTGCTTAGACTCAATAACCCTGCACTTGCCTCCAACTCTGGTATCAGATGACCTGAGACAACAGGACAGGAAGACTGTGTGTGTGTGTGCGTGCGCACTGGAAAGGAGAGGGAGGGGAAGGGAGGGTGGATGGGAGATCAGGTAAGGTAGTATTGGCAGCCACTCGTCACTATACGAGATGGGGGACAAGTTTGGGTTCCCTTCAGACATGAGTGGGCTCATTCAGGATGGCCAGTCAATGGGAACTCAATCCGGCCGAGCAGATCCAACAGAGCGTTACGCTCCAGCTAACTGAGAGCTTTAAGGCATGCCAATAAACAAGGACTTTAACATGAGAAGGAAAACAGAGATAGAGACAACTTGAGACAGTGAGGGGGAGAGAAGAAGTGGTGGAAAGGAGTAAATGTGTGAGACAAGAAAAAAGAGAAGAAAATAAAAGGTATATGCAAAAGAAAACGGAGATGAAAAGGAGTCCGGTATTGGATACACGCAACAGTGAATCCTCTAAAGTGGTGAGGGAAGAAGAGACGGAGAGTCAAAGTCGCTTTTAATTGTGCTGAAATTAAAGGAGATAGCTGAGTGCTAATCCTCACCCAGTGATTGGAGTCATTTTCCACCTGGATTAGATGGCACTGGCTTATTTGGCCAGACTTCATTATTTGATTTCAGTCAACCCCCCTGAGTACAAAAATGTGTGTGTTCTTAGACAGAGAGCATGAATTTCTATTGAACAGTGGGCTTAAGTCTATGTAAAGTACACCTAATCACCAAACACAGTGAGCCAGAGACCGGGCAAAGTCAAGACACACACGCAGGAGGTGGAGACGACGAGAGTCAACGTACCGTGCTCGACTCGCGTTCTTTCAGAGGAAGGGCCAGGGGCAAGTGAAAAGATGAGGGTCCAGGAGAGAAAAGCAAAACACAAATTAGTACGGGAGTCACCACGACTCAGCACTCCAATCAGATAACAGTAATACAATTATTATACAGCTAAAGGTTTACTCTCATATCTGCAATTTTTGTACCACTTTCTAATACTGATCTCATTAATGCTGTTACAGTTTAGTAAATGATTTATTAACCAATTATAATATATACACACACCTGCATTTCTGATAAATGACTCATTTGTCACAAACACCTGGACTGAATTAGTTCCACACTGTCTTTGGTTTGGTCTGTTCTTAAATCATGTTAGCGTTCAAACTTCTACGTCTTTCTTTCCTGTTTCCTAATGTTAATATAAACCATGCTTTTATTTTCATGTCAAAATATATCATGGATAAGACTTAAAAAAAAAATATTGCAATAAAACCTGTGTAAATATTTCCTCACTAATTCTGTACAGAAACACTTAACATTTAAACACATACAGCGACATGTTTATGATAAATGTATCTGGCTGGTAAAACCAGTTGTTGGCAGGTACAATCACCCATCAGGACTAAAACACTGAAGGTAGTGTGTGTGTGCGTGCGTGCGCGCGCGCGAGTGCAGCAGGCTGTGCTCCTCACCTCTGTGTTCCAGGTCGTGGTGGTTCTTCTCATCCTTTACAGGCAGGTGAGCCTGGCTGCCAAGAGCTCCCAGAGCCAGCAGACCGGAGCCAGCACCCGTCACAGGAGGGATGCCGGGCGGCTGCAGGCCTGAGGGGTGTGGGGGCAGCTGGACCGGGGGGCCGTGGGCCGCATGAGAGAGGTGCTGAGCCTGAAGCTGCTGCTGCTACAAACAAAACACAGAGAGACAGGAGACAAGACAGGACAAGTGGGTCGGCTGGGAAGTTAATCCATGAATGACCACACTCTACTATGTGTTAGAGGCTGGCTTTGACAACATTTAGTTCAAGGCCAAACCATTTATGCATAATAGCAGCCCGACAGTGACTGCCAACATGCTGCTCCAGCTCATTCACTGTCTGAGGGGGAAAAACAGTTTCTGTTCATAGCTGTAAATGTACAGTACGGTTATCATCAGGCCGAAACACATTCATTTCCAAAACATTTCTGTGGTATTGTTTTTTTATCTCCCATTCTCAACGTCTTTTGGCTGTGCATTATTACCCAAAATAGACTGCGTACTATGTCATGATGCAGCAATATGTCAACTTACTTAAAACATTCTAGCCGATTTATCACATTAATTACACAATAATTAAGTAAAGAAAAGCAGGGCTGCAACTAACAGTTATCTTCACCTGTTTTTCAATGAATCAATAATTGTGTAGTTTGTAAAATGCCAGAAAATATCACTACAGAACCCAAACGGATGTCTTCTTCTTGCTGATTTTGTTCCGCCCAACAGTCGAAATATATTCAATTTACAATGATATAAAACAAAGAAAAGCAGCAACTCATCACATTTGAGAAGCTGGAACCAGAGAACATTTGATGTTTAAATGACTGACTGTCGATTGACTTAATAGTTTCAGCACAAAGTTGGCTGAATCAGCTCTGGGCAAACGTTTGAGCTACAACGCTGCGCCTCTGAAAAGCAGGCCTCCACATATATACTACAGATCTGGTACTCTTCATATCAGTCGTCCGAAATGATACAGAGCGTTTGTTCTCCCTCCCAAACCACCGTGCTTCCATCATAGCTGAGACAGTTAAAAATCAATAGGTCTACACTTGAAAACCTTAAAACCTTTCAACACTCTGGAAAACCAAGCAAGCATGCCCACTCCTCCAGCAAAATGCTGTTAAGCACAGCCACAGTGGAGAACACACACACACACACACACACACACACACCTCCCAAGAGGCCATGGGCGTCTGTGTGAGAGCAGCAGCCAGAGAGTAGTGAGTAGATAGACAGGAGTTAAATAGCCACTCAGCCAAGAGGGAAGCAAGTGCTTTAAAACAAGGTTAAATAACACTTAGCACATCCATCAACTGCTTCTCCTAAAAAGAAAAAAAAAAAAGATGATTGCTATTCTGCTTGCTAGATAGATCTTCAATAACCTCATCCATACATTCA
The DNA here is from genome assembly GCA_002120245.1 of Maccullochella peelii. Taxonomy (NCBI): domain Eukaryota; kingdom Metazoa; phylum Chordata; class Actinopteri; order Centrarchiformes; family Percichthyidae; genus Maccullochella; species Maccullochella peelii. The sequence goes on from LKNJ01001730.1 coordinate 22,663, forward strand.
TTACATGAAGTAGATGGTACATCTAGTGGCTTACCACATTTAAAGGTTTATTCAGCAGCTGGCCATTATTCAGTCAGCTCATTATGTCGAGCTGGACCTGAAATCCTACAATGGATATAAGCAACTGAGGGGCGGCATTGTTAATCGATATTGTGCTGGTGTGCCGAGCAGCCTATTTGTTGTGGAAAAAGCGAGCAAAGGGAGAGAGAAAGGGGGGCAATCAGAACAAGAATCAGAAAATAACGAGAATGAAAGAGAGAGGGATTGAGGCTGGGACATCCCTATTGAGTGTGCCTAATGAGGAAAAGCGTGCAGGGATCATTATCAAGAAGCCTCATTAACGAGCTGTGGCTGAAGAGGGGCGAGATAGAGAAAAAGAGGGAAAAAATTCAGAAAATAAATTGCTTCCAATTCAATATTCATGGATAAAGAGCTGGCTTCCTTTCACACTTATCTTTTTTCATTATGTGTAAATGCCGACCGCAGCTCAGGCAACTTCCACAGGAAACAGGCAATTAAAGTTAACTAGGCGAAGCCGGCTCCCTGCAGAACCGTACTGTCAGGTGGAACAAGCATCAACAGCACCAGCACAAACCAGCTGGCACGCTGTCTTAATAAGTCTGGCAATGATCGCAACATTACCTGCTTATCCTGAGCTTTACAACAGCTTCTGTGGCTCATCATATTTTCTCCAGTTGTCGCGACAAAGATTAGGCTACACTCTACGCTAAAAGCAGACCTGATTGATTTCAGGATTGGAATAGGACTGAAGCACAGGAAACTTTTTTTTTGAGGTTAGAAATAAAAGTGCTGTCAAATCTGTGACACCTGAGCAAAGCAGACAAAAACATCCAAACACACACCTGAGTCATGCTTTGTCTCAGCTCCCTTCACAAAACAGTGACAAAACATGTTAGAGTGCCAGAAAGCAGTTCAAAACACTTAAAAAAAACAAAAAACAGATTTCTCCATGTTTGGTAACTTCCCCGAACACTGACCATGAAGGCTGGGTAGACACTATGAGGCGGCTGCTGCTGCTGGGTCAGAGGAGAGAGGAGGTCAGCCAGAAATGATACAAAGCAACAAGCAAGAAAACTGAAGAAAACTAGGGGCTGCAGCGAATAATTGTTTTCATCATCAATTTATCTGCAGATTATTTTCTTGACTGACCGATTAATCCTTTGGAAAAGTGGGATTGATTTCTCAATTTTTTGTTGACTAGAGTCCAAGGTGATGCATTCAAATTGCTTGTTTTGTCCAATCAACAGTCCAAAAACCCAAAGATAGTCAGTTTACTATCAAAGAAAGCAAAGAAAACCATCAAATTATTCACATTTATTAAGAGGCATTTCTGGTTAAAAAAAAAAAAAAAAAAAAAAAATACTTAATCGATTATCAAAATAGTCACAGGTTAATTACCATTTGATTAATCAGCTTATGGTTTCATCTGTAACACTGAGCTTGATTCATTAACTAGTGCCTCTAATGATAAAGCTGGTGGCCAACATCTTATTTTTAAATAACATGAAATAAAGCTTTCTAAGATAAAAAAAATAAATAAATAAAAATCATGATAGGTAGCATCATCCTGAAGCATTGATAAAACCTCAAGCAGCAAATGTGCAGATGCTAATAAATCAAACCATGTGTCACTGTGGACACTATTACTTTATAAAAAGTCCTACGCACTCAAACCAGATGGAAATATGACCTTCTGTAATAAAGTAAATATGCACACCCAAATAAAACATGTAAATGTCTCTTTTCACTGTTTGCAAATGAACCAGAGTGACATCAGAAACAAAACGAGGAAGACTAAAAGTTTATGTTGTGTGTTCCACCACAGATTAGCATTTACATAAGGGTTGGCGATAAGATGCACACCACCTGTAACTGACTCGTTAAACATTATCTAACTACAATCTTGGTCTGTGTTGAAATCATGGAAATGAGACGGCACCTCTGACAAGTCAACTCAAACTCAAACATGTGTCGCCTCGGGCCAAAAGCAATGCAAAACATAGTACAGGACAGAGGAGACTCGTTTGCATCGTGGACTTGGCTTTCCAGTCAACAATAATGTGTTAACATTTGTAAAAAGCCATCATGATATCAACTACTAGTCTGGACTGAGTTTGTCAACATTTTCTCACCTCTGACCCCATTTCCTGGTGCCAGCTTCACTTATTTTTGTATTTGGTGGGAACTCCAGATGGACTTTTATAGATATATCTCAAACCTTTGTAATAGCTTAGTGCCTGGGCCCCTATTCTCCAGCTGCAGATAGCTTATCAGGGTGTCCCCTTTCACATATTTTCATTATGTCTTATATGACTGTACCTGTATTTGAACTCTTTTGCAAATAAACTGAACTGAAACTGAAATATATATTTTATTAAAAATAAAAATAGAAAATTAGGGCTGCAACTACTTCTTTGTTTCATTCATAATTTTCAATTATTCAATTACTTATCAAGTCTACTAAATAACAGAAAACCGTGAAGAATGCCCAACCCAATTTCCCCACAGTCCAAGCAACATGACGTCTTCATGTTGCTTGATTTATTCAACCATCAGCAACAACGCAAAGATGTTTAATGTACAAAGACATAAAACAGAGAAAAGCATCAAATTCTTCCCTTTGAGCAGCTGGATCTGTTTTTGTTTTTTTTTTTAAATAGCCTTTTTGCTTCATAAATGACTCACAAGATTATATCGATTATCAAAATAGTTTGCAATTCATTTTATGTTAATTGACTAATCAATTAATCCTCTTATCATTCCAGCCTCATAGGAAATAGCAATATTTTGTCCCAGAAGAGGAAGAGGTGAGGTGGTTGGGTGTTTGGGGGACTTTAATATACTGTATTGCTATATTGGTGTGTTAATGTGTCTCGACTCGAATCTGTTTTTTGATGCAACTGCTGCCAGAGTCTGATGCTCTCTGAATATCTCTGAGATGCCACAGCAGCACCGCCTCACTCACACTGTGGGGACATGGAGATTGATCACCTGCCATCATGTCTTTGTCCCAATAATTAATGTCTGTTTTCCTGTGTGTGTGTGTGTGTGTGTGTGTGTGTGTGTGTGTGTGTGTGTGGCCCTGCCCCCTTAATGAAGGCAAGGTCACTCCTGTTGTGGACAGTCTGACTGAGCTGGTTGGGGAAAAAAAGGAAATAGGAAGTAATTATCTTGAAAACTGGGGGTTGTGCTCCTGGCTCATTTACCTTAATCGAATTTCGATATCTGCCTCTCATTAGACTTGACCCCCTTCCACTGGGGCTAGCTAGCCGCTGACTAACCTCTGCTACGGAGGGCTAATCAAAAGGGTCAGTTATCCATCTGGGTCCAAGCTGGCTATTAAAAAGCAGCTAGGCTTATAGAAGTTAAATAAAACCAGATGACAGACCAAATCACTAAAAAGTATATTTGGCCAGAGTGGATTTTGTGCGTGGTGTGCGGGATGTGGCTACAATTAAAAGGTCAGTTACTGATTTTTGAAGTGTAGTCCTTTCCTCTGTTAAAGTTTAGAATGCTGCACATGCACTCAATTCAATTAAATGTATGAAAATGTGCTTTGAATAGAATCAAAGTGGTAAAAAAACAGCAAGTTAAAAGGCAAGAGTTGTCCTAGACCCTAACAATCTACTGAGGAATACACTGGAGGGGACATAATGCTGTGTACACGTCATATTGTTCAGACCATTATTACGACCAGCCGTGTGGGTAAATAAAGTTCACAACTGTCTCAGGTTGGTTATTCCAAGTCAGAGATATTAAATATATTATATACCTAGCAAAGAAACGACAGAAGTGTCAACAAACTGGTGACAAAATGGTAGCAAAGCCACTATCACTGGAAGTTACAAGTCAATAAAATCCAATATTAACACCAATAGAATTGATTCGGCTGATTAAAAAGGAGATATATACTTTTTTTTGGTTTCACTTGTTAACAAAGTAGTACAAATACATAGAGCTCAAACGATTTGCCAATTAATAGAACGGCAGAAATTAAATTGGCAACCATTTTGATAATCGATTAATCGTTAAAATTACTTTTCAAGCAAAAAAATGGCTGATTCCAGCATCTCAGGTGTGATGATTTGCAGCATTTATTTGTGTTGTATGATGGTAAATTGATGTTAGCAACCTGGGCTTTAGGGAATTGTGACAGGCATTTTTGGTTATTTTCTGACAAACAACAAACTTGTTTCCTGTTCTTCCTATTCTGCCAACTTTGCTTGAATGCAGCCTAAATCTTTTTACCCACTGCACCTACGTCCATACCGCTGTAATCTCTGCTGCAATCACAATGCTTGTCCCAACCTGACCGCTCTAATTCCTCCTGCTATTGGGTCAGAGGTAGCGGTAAGCCTGTTGGCTGGAACCTTTTATCTAATTAAAGTGCAGCCAAAGTGAAACCTGAGTAACACCATGATCTGATCTCATCCCAGACTGTGTTACTATATATCAGATGTTCTTTGACTCTGCCTGAGAGGAGAGAAAATCAGAGCAGAGCTGCTGCTGCTGACAGGTCATGGTTAACCAACAATCAAGAGAAATTACAGCAGTGGATGCCATATTGACAGGAAATTGCAAACATTGTGAACTCAAATAAAAACAAACCACTGGAGACGGAGCAAGTCTGCACAAGTGAAGAGGACATGGCATTGCTAGTTTGTATTCAGTCTGAACATTCAAATGCCACAGACAGGAGGAAGAAAACAGTTGCAGATTAATACACTAAGCTCCTCTTATTCCCTTTTCACCCCTATTTTCCTCCTGAATCTGTTGCCGTTTCCCCCCTTATCCTTGACATGCAACACTAAAGGTGAAATAAACCCGTAAGTGTAATGCAGCATGCTTAAACAGCCTATATGTCTGTGGAGTGGAGTGTGTAGTGGAGTGCCAGTCCTCCTCCACACATGCAGTTTTGCCCCTGCCCTCAGGTTAAAATTAAGGAAGAAAAAAGGGGGTATACACACAGTGAGAGGCAGATTGGGAAGTCCACGTACCCCGATGATAGCATTCAGCTCAGTCATCGTCACCTGCTTGGCTCGCTCAACAGCCTGAGCCACCTGCTGTTGATGCTGCAGGACACAAACACAAAGATTAGATTCCTGATGGAAACATACCCTGGCCTGTACTCATGGTTTACCTACACAAGTCTACAAATAGGCATTTATTAGCTAAGGGGAGGGATATGCTCCATAACGCACTAAAGTCATTTAATCCTACTCAAAGTCAGTAATACAAGTCACATAAAAAGACCTTATCAGCATCACTGTACATAACAAGGGATCTCGTAGAAGGTACAATATAATATACAAGAACCAGGGATGTTAATGATTAACCAATCAATTAATCACTGGTAAGAATTCAAGAATCAGGAATATATCTACCAATTAAATGGCTGAGTGATAATTTCTATCCATGTGGATGTTTTTGGCAGCTGGACTAATTTCTATTAACTGCACCATGCCATACCGTGAGAACTGACAGTCGGAATGAATAAAAACCAGTACAACTGAAATCTGTTGTCAGGAGATCAGGACAGCCAATACAGACTTGTTTTAAGTTCATTGAATGTTAAGTTTCATCTACTTTGTTTTCCAGAAAAGCCTGTAGGTTCTGCAGAACTATAAATTTCAATTTTTTTGTATTAGGTTTGGCTATTTGCTTAATAACGACAGGTGGAGAAGGAACAGGAGCAGCACTCCTGTTCCTTCTCCATGTGCTATACAAATAAAGTTGCCATGCCTTGCTCATGATTAAGATAACTGCTTCAAATCTGTATTATGCAATGAATGCATGTCCTGTACTGTGCAACATGCCTTGTCATTCCTATACATCTCATTGACAGGGTCTCTAAACAATAACCTGCCTCACAATTTCCTGTATAGTTATTGAACAGAGTGAATGAAATTATTCTCATTCTTTAAGTGACACTCACCTCTTGTGACAAGAACGGCATGATCTGAGCCAGAATTGCATTGAGACGTTTGGCAATCTCAGTCTGTAGGAGAAGAGAGAGAAAACATTAGAAGGATGGTCTTCCAGTATACTGCATGCCACAGGCAACACTAATCAAGCAGTGAAACTACGTATAGAACAAAAGGGGGTGCATTTGTGCACACACACACAAATGTTTGCAGTGTCCATCTGTATAGATCATGTATTTCTTAACTAAATTGGGACTGCCTTAGAACAAATTTACTTCCACCTCTCTCCTGCCTCCATTACACTCAGGCCTTATTTCATTAGGAGGCTGAAATATGCTAATACCATCTGGCTGGAGACCATAATGAGGTCCATACTTCATAATTACAGCCCAGAGAGGGGGGAGGTGGGGCATGCTGAAGCAGACAGGTTAACTCTCTGGCCCAATCTATCAGAGGCATCTTTGGTATCGACCACGCAATATTAGCTGGGACAGTAAGATGATACTGCAGGCCTTGACGAACATAGAGCACTTTACAGCGCTGTATTTGGACAAATGGATATTGCTGCGCTGCCTGCCTACTGCACTTGAATGTCCCAAGACATTTTGCCCGAACCCATTTCCTTTTTTTTTTTTTTTTTTTTTTTTTTTTTAAATCTGTACTTTCCATGGAAAGAGGAGGAGGAGGAGCACACAAGTAGAAAGCAGAATAAAGGAGAAGGGTGGGGTGATGAATGGTGAAGTGAAATGCTCTGATTTGACACTAAGGTAATGTAGTTTGACTGAACCGGGGGAGGTGAACTAATTGATTCTGAGAGATTAGGGGTGGAGGCCCAGCAGGTGTGTGTGTGTGTGTGTGTGTGTGTCTGTGTGTGTGTGGGGGGGGTGTCATTCCCACCGTTTTATACACTGCTGCATTCCACTCATTTTCTCCCTTAACCTTGTTTGACTGCGAAAGGGGGAGGGAGGAGAGAGGAGGAGAAAGAAAGTGGAAAAGGGGGGACAGGAGGTGCCAGTGGCCTTTTCTGCACAACCCTCTGTGTCACTCTTTTCATTTTGGAGGAGGGGAGACAGGAAGAGAAGGAAAGAAGAGGAGGGGGACAGACCTTTGCTGGCCTGTCAGGAATGATCTCACAACCCCCAGTCTGACCTTAGACGCACTGTGCTTTCTCTCTTCATCCAGCCTCCCTCCTCCTCCAAACGCTTCTTCACACCCCTCCCTGCTAATCTCCACTAGTCTCCTCTGTGCCCTCCCCTCCTTCCTCTCTCATCTTCGCCCTCTTCTGTTGCTGGGGCAACGCTATCTGGCACGGCTGATCGTTATGTAAATTAGGCTGGGGCCCTGACCAGAACAGCCTGTAAAATCATATTAGGCGCAGCAAAGAGGCAGGTCATTAAATTGAATTTTCGGCCTGTCGATCTGATCGGCACCGGAAATTAATGAGGGATAACTGGGAGTGGGGGGGTGGGGAGGGGGCTGCACTGGGGGGCCTGACAGAGAGAAAGAAAGAGGGGGAGGGAGGGAGCTCTATGGAGACTCATAAACCATCATCATTAGCGGGGGCTGGATACAATGACACACAGTAGGATTAGAGTGTTTCAGTATCACACCACTTCTGGCTGCTAGGGGAGCAACATGGGGCTTGTAGGAAACAGCGGTATGCTGATACACTCAGCTATTAGAGCAACAACATTACAAACCCTCACCACAAACCGATTCACAAAGAAAGGCGGCCATTTGTTCGTAGCAAACCACCACCACTCCAGAGCCACCATTTGAAGCCAAAAACATTCATGGAAGTCAGGTGCACTCTGCCTTGTTGAATTGTTCAGCATGCTGTGCTAAAAACACACAGGTCTCTCTCAGCAGTTCTTTCTGAAAGGCAACTGGAGGACCAGGTGCTTTGAGAGCTGAGATCATGCAGAGTGGCGTTCAGGGTTGTTTTTTTTTTAAGGTTAAATGTTCCCGAACCCAAGGCTTCCTCTGAAATTTTACCCCCCGAGTTAAAATATTACTTTGGAGTCAGGAAATAAAACAATGAAACAGACTTCCTTTGCATCCATTTTTCCTTTTTGTGGCCCAATTGTTGCAATGCTGATGCCGTACATTTAGCCGTCATATCTCAGCTACAATATCAGAGAATGTGAGGGCAAACATGACTCCCACGTCAACCTGAGAAACATACTGTAAACCCCTCAACTGAATTGCTGCCTTTATCAGCTACATCTAGTCCTTCCTTTTCAAATGTAGTTTACACGTGTTAGGGAGGGCAAACGTGCACATGTCTTATTTACGCGACTTTTTAACAGCCCATTGGGTAAAAAATACTGATAACACATCACATCCAAAGACTCGCAGCACTTTTAAATGACTCCCACTTTACTTTGGAGGCACTATTTTCCACAGTGCTTTTAGTGGCAGAGACAGGGCCCTGGAAAGAGTTTATTGTCACTTAAAGCCACTGAAAACAGAAGCCTTTGAGCTGGCAGAATCTTTTCACTGCAGCTCCACAATTACAGGTACTCAGGGTTGTCTAGTAGCACCAGAACTTGGAGAGGCTCTCTTTCCGCTGCATCCCTCTGTCAATGGTGCGTTGAAAGCCATTTGGCTGTTTGTCGCTCCAGGCATTAGCCCCCAAGTGGAGAGCAGAGTCTCTGACGAGGATTCAATTGGCGAGGAAACCAAGTGGCATATGATTTTTTTTGGGAGGTGGGGGGAGAGATTCAAATCATGCAGACAATGTTTTTTTTTTTTTTAAATAGATTTCCTTCATGAATTATGCAGTTTATATGTACACACAAAACCATCACCAGCTCGCTGAGTGCACACACACCTAGATACTGATTGTGTAACACTGTTCTACCAGCTCTTCTAGCCTGGCTATCAAAATAAAGCATGTCTCACAGCCTCCAATAACCTCGTCAAGCTCTCTGATTATTTTTTTTTTTTTTTTTTGAGAGAGAGAGAGAGAGAGAGCGAGAGAGAGAGAGAGAGAGTTTGTTTTGGCTTAGAGACAGGTCGGCCATCATCACCTTGGCAAACAATTCCAGGAATCCTGTATAAATTATTCATTTCCACAAGCTCTCTTTCTCCCTCCCTCCGCTCCTCCTTTTGCCCTCTTCCTCCATCCAGGAAACGGACACAACTCTCTTGGTTAAAGCACTTCCTCGTTTTCCCTCATTCGCTCAACAAGTGAGGAAATGGATACATACAGCAGATACACAAAATGGCTACCCTAAGATGCCGCAAAATTAAGCAGCCGAATATACAATAATAGCATGGTGCGGGATTCGTAGATGGTTAATTCTGTTCATGTTCCTTTGCTTTCAATTTACCAAAGAGAGAAGTGAAATCAAAATGTAGGCACGTGTACACGAGATAAACAGGGACCACAACAGAAAACAGAGGTAGCAAAAAACAAAGCAACACACACCACAAAGTCAGCAGGGCATGTTGCTGAGGCAGCCTAATGAGTTGCGCTAATTAAAATCACTTATTGACAGCAAGTGAGGGCGATTACCTCCACCCTGCACTCTTTGCCATCATAAGAGACACTGTCAAAACAAATTACCCCCCGGCAGCCACACACATCCCTTCGCTAGCAACAATTCAGCTCAGCAGCAGCGTAGGGGAAATTGTGTATCTACTGGAACTGGAATTACAGTGTGTGTGTGTGTGTGTGTGTGTGTGTGTGTGTGTGTAAAGACACAACTGATATCACCATGTAAGGGATATGAGTATTTATTCATATGCACATATATGTGTGTGTGTTCGTGCCCAATCCCCTGCTTTTAATCCAGCTTTGTAGCGATAACACAAAGTGAGTTTATCACATCTTCCCCCCCCCCCACACACAGCAATAAATTTTCAACACAAGCAAAGAAGTAATATGCCTGCCTGCATCCAATAATCCAGCCCCCCTCCCCATCACTTCCTCCCTCCCTTTCTACCAATAACAGGGGCAGCAAAGGGCTGTCTGTTTACCTCTCGCTAATGTCATCACAAACACTCGTTCACCAGGGATGGAGAGAGGGGAGAGAGGGAGGTGGCAGTAATCATGCATTATTCAGAGTGCTCCGTCATCGACTCCACCGGGCTTATTGATAAACAAAAGGAGATGCACAGGAGAGGACCAGTCGATTAACCCATTTACCCTGAAGCCTCTCACTCCTTTCCTGTCTCCACCCCCCCACCCCGCCCCTCCATCCCCTTGCTTTGTCCACTGCCACCAGCATCCACCCACAACAACCAGCTCCTCCCCCACCCTGCATTGCTTCAGCCTCCTTGTTGATGATAAGTGCCTGACAAAATATGCTCAAGAACGGGGGGGAGAGTGAGAGGCAGCGAGTTCCTTCATAAACAGAAAATACCTAGTTAGCGCACGCACACACACACGCGCCCACAAAAAACGTCTGCAGCTGATGAATTGTGCTGCTGCTCCAACTAGGCTACCCTCCCACTGATGCCATTAACCTTCTGGATCTGAGGGGCCACGAAAGCCTCCTTTCTCCCTCTCTGACACACTCCCACTCTCATACATCATATCATACAGCTAATGACACAAGGGCCATCATTCACATCTCATCGTCGGGGTGGCGGGGCAGACCGAGGAGGGGGGGTGGCAATGAAAAGACATAAGGGCACAAGGAGGAGGTGGAAAAAGGAGAATTGAGCAGGCAAAGGTGAATGAGGGGAAACGGAAGACAAGACAGAATCAGAGAAAATGGAAATGTAAGTGTAGAAAGATAAAAAGAAGGTCATCTTGAGATCACGTTTTTCCCTCTTTTTAAGTGAACTGAATAAAAGATTATGCTGATGTCTGTTAATACAAAAGAAAATGTGGGTTTCACACAGCTGACTAAAAGGCCTCAGATCAGATCTTTAGCTAAACAGAGTGGTTTTGCAGTGTTCTTTACAGGGGTAATCTGACGTTTATAGAGGGGTGGTGTGTTGCATACAGGACTATGATGTCTACAGCAGACATGGGATCAGCAGATGTCTTTTCCCACACCAAACGCTAACCAGCAAATTACAGCCAACCAGGCGGCAGGCACACTCCTTACCCTGTGGACACGTCTAAATACTTCAGATAAAACGCTCAAAATGTCCAGCTTCAGACATCTTACAGGTATGAAAGAACTTATACATGCTGTTGTTTGATACAGCATTTTCGATTCAATTTTTTAAAATCAATCTGCAGACCTTGGACTGCAACTAACAACTATTTTCATTATTAGACTAATCTCTCGATGGTTTGTTTGTTTAGTCCAAGTATAGGACAGTGTGCAGGAGTTCCCTCTTCTCTTGCCTATGGACGTCTCCTCCTAGGCGCCTGTCTACAAAAATGAGCCTGAAAGCATGAGCCTTTACAGTCATTGTTTAGTCCATAAAATGTCACAAATAAAAAGTACAAAATGTTAATTTCCCAGAGTCGAAAATGGCATGCTGAGAGAGCTTGATTTGTAAAAATAAGATATTCAATTTACATTAATATCAAGCACAGAAAAGCAGGTAATCTGCATGCTGAAGTCAGTGACTGTTTTTTCTTGATTATTGATTTATCAAAATTGTTCTTGATTCATTTTCTGTCCAGTTTTCCAACATTTTCAGCACTACAAAAAACCCACACTGAATCTGAGGGATAACATGTTAAAAGAGAACACTTATTTCCAACATGGTGTTGGAAGACGTTAAGATGATAAGCACAGAGAGACAAAAAAAAGAAGCATGTAACAAAGTCATTGAAGAAAGCATTGATTTCAATGACACTTCAGCAGGGTACATTCTTTGTGGTCTCTAACTATGGTTGCTTTCACACATAACCTGTTTGGTCCGGTTAAAATGAACCCTGGTGTGTTTGCCCGGTTAGTGCGGTTCGTTTGGGCAGGCGTGCAGTAATTGCACTCGGGTGCGGTCTTGAGACCCTTTAGAGGTGGTGGTCTCGGCCCGGTTCCAAACGAACTCTGGAGCGGTTCGTTTGTGGTGGGAACATGATCAGACCTCGACCCGACCCAACTACCAGGTGTACTCCACAAGTTTGAGCTAAACGGCTCCTGTAGCCAGGTGTGCTTTGCATTCTGGGATGCGGCAGTGCCTGCAAACTGTTTCTAGTAGCAGCAGCTACCAGAGAACGAACGAGCAATGTTTCTCTCACAGAAATATGCACTAGTTCAGAACACAGGACCTTCTTCCTGTATTTACTTTCATGCTCCCGCCCCAGACACATCTGACCAATACATGGTTTGTAGTGATGCATTTTATTTAGCTTGGATTTTTCCTGCGTGTAAAAAGAAACTGAACCAAGGGGGAAAACACTCCAGTTTACAAAATCATCAACTGATTCGGACCAGAGAAAACGAACTATAGGTGTGAAAAGGCCCTTAGTGTTTGGGTTGAGGGATGGTTTCCACAAACACTAGAACAACCTGCCTACAAAACTCTGGACATGACAGGCCAAAGAACAACTGGAAGCAAACCAACCCCCCCCCTTCCTTCATGCCTCCAGTCTACAGAAATGGCTCCTTGGGTGGTGCAGATATTTTTGCCCTATTCATCTGTAGAAGTCTTTCCACTGCAGCAAGATGCCCAGTGCTGGGTGGCAGCTGAACTAATGAGCTTTTAGCCCGGCTGGCACTGGGGGAGGCAGACACTGAATAGTGCAGGCATATGTGTGCACGCACACGCACACACATTCAGAAGGACAAACCACACCAAAACACATCCTCTCAGACGGTCTGCCAAATACTTCACTTTAATCTTATCAAACCATCCCCATCAGGCAGCGTGCCCTTCGTGTTGTTTAGCCTGTCAGCATTTTCACTACAGGAAGCCAGTATGTGTACGCCTCTTAAAGCCATTTAAGGATGAGGGTAGAAACTAAGGTCAGCTGTGTGTGTGTGTGTGTGTGTGTGTGTGTGTGTGTGTGTGTGTGTGTGTGTGTGTGTTTATATTCCTCAATCACTAAGGGAAAAAAAACAACAGTGTTTTGGCTGTATACAGACCATCCCTGATATGGCTACATACCTGTTTGTGCATCTCAATGTTGAGCCCGTAGGACATTTCATAGTACTGTAAAATAGGGGAGAAGAGAAAACATAAATACATCATAAAGTTAGGCTAAAACAAAGACTTTTCAATGATGCATTTTCATTTGTACATTGAATCAAAGAAGTAAGAGTTAGAGGCAATACATGATCCCAGATTTGTATCCTGCGTTATACACTGTATGCCCTTTCTTAATCCAAAGTTACTTTTAACTTTTCTCTACCTCTAAATCAGTGGTTGCCAACCTTTTTTTCCCGCCCTATCAGATGGGCCTAAGTATCCCTTTATCATACCCCTTTGATAGAAGGGATGGCTTTATGGTACCATTCAATGGTATTTTTTAGTAGTTTCGGCCAAGTTTGCATTTGTTCTGCCATTTGGAGTGACAGAAACTGGTTGTTTCAACCATTTAAAGTAAATTTACTTATAGCTTTTTGTTGTCTTTTTTTCCAGCTAGTCTTTCTGCGGCCTTCATGAACTTACAACTGACTCCTGGTTGGTGGAAAACTGAGGCATGTCTTGTGCAGTCAGACAGTGTAGTTATTGTGACAATAATAATAAAGATCAGCATCACACACACACACACACATCTGTAATCTTGTGTGTTGATTTTTTTTCTCCTGAAGATAAATATGTTGATATATATTATCAAATCAGAATTTCTATTTTTTCAAATTAGCTGAGCTTTACAATTTTCAACGTACCCCCTGGGTACAAGGACCCCTGGAATCCCTGCTCTAAAGCACCCAAACAATAAAAGAGACATGTTGCAGCACAGGAGGAGTGAGCCATTTAAATAAACAAAAACACACACACACACACACACACACACACACACACTGACATTAACCAAAGAGTTTGACAACTTCATGTTCTTTCTTTGTGCAACCACAGCCGACAGACGATTGGCTACTGTCCTCTGTTACTTCTACTGGGCACTGGCAGTCTTTGAGCTAAAAACGCTGTCTGCGGCTTCAAAAACCCAGGAGAAAGCCAATACTATTATTGAAAACAACATTATCTGCTGTTGATTGCCAAAAGCTTGTGGAGCCCACCAACAGATACAAACTAAAGCCTTGTAGTTTGTCTGCCTTGTTGATCAAACAAGCAGCAAACAGCTTCCACTTATTATAGCTACTCCCACCACCTTCTGGTTCCTCGCAGGGAAAATAATATTGAACAAACGTACTACTGCATTTGGTTAAAGTCATTCCTTTCATGTACAAACGAGATAAGCACGCACATACACATACTAAGAGTGAGCACTAAATTACATCGCTTGTCAGATAAAGACTGTTCTTTTCCATACACACAATGCAGCTTTTCCTGTATTAGAAACAACCTTTGTGTTGGGTTGTGTTTGCAGCAGCTCAGATTTTTGGTCTTTGTTTGATCATCAGGGAGCTCTGAACTGGATTTAACACATTTTAATTGCAGTATTGGAGCAGTTTTACACGAAGATTTTAAATATGTAGTTGGGCTGTACAGTGGTTTAACACTGTTAGTTACAGACGTATTGTAATGATATTAGGGCTGAAACTATTACTTCAATCACTATTTCACTTTCGCTGATTATTTTCTTGTTTAACAGATTACTCATTTGGTCTAAAATAGTGACTAAATGTCCATCACAATTTCCCAGAGCCCTACGTGACGTTTTCAGATATCTTGTTTTGTCCGACCAACAGTCAAAAAACAAAAGATATTCTGTTTACTGTCATAAAGGATGAAGAAAAGCAGCAAAATCCCACATTTTGAGAAGCTGGAACCAGCAACTGTCTGGCATAAAATGACCTAAACAGACTTAAAGGTCTTAAAAATAGCTGCTGATTAACTGTCTTTTGGTTAACTAATCACTTAAACTAGATGATATGACATAATATCATGAAAATTAGTGATTCAAAGGGAGTTTTTGGGTTACACATGTGCAGAGTTTTGTCTGATGTAATGCAAAACAGTGGAACACATGTCAGTTCATTGTACGGAATATTAATTTGATTATTTGGCATAATTTTCCCACATTGTGATAAAATGTTCTCATTGATATTGTGATATTGACTTCAACGATAACGCCCTGGCACCAACAAGTAGTCCGTTATATTTATTGTTAGAGAAAAGCACACAAAGTATTCCCATATCTGAGAAACCCCTGGGTGAGTCAGAAGTGACACCGTGGTTCATCGTGGGTGATTTAGGAGGTAAAAGAAAATTATACAGGAAACTCTCTGTTTCATGAACAAAGCCAGCAGACCAGTCATTAACCCCCTCCCGTGGGTCATGTCGGGTGTGTTAGGGAGGGGTGGTGGAGGGTCATAAAGAGGACCCCAGGGCCATAGAGGGGGTCGTCACACCCCACAATCAATAGTTGGACATTTGACCCCTGCTAGAGTTTCAACCAGGGACAGGAACGAATGGCAACATGGACTTTGCAAAACACCACCTGTGACTGTTCACCTGAGGCTAAAGGGAGGATACATATGGGCATTAAATCAGATTCACAGTTTTACAATGATTGCTCTTACCATGACGTAGTGACGCTGCATCTCTGTCTTTTCATTGGCCAATTTGTCGTACTCCACTTTTAGACTTTAGAAAAAGAGGCGAGAAAGAAAATGATGGTTTATGGTAAATTTGATATATGTTACATACATAAATTGAAGCACGTTGATGATTTGGGTACATTAAGCCAAATAACAGATATATTTATGAGAGTAACATCAGTGTAGACTTGGTGCATGAAGCTACAAAAACAACAGACGCAGCTTCCTCTTCCAATTCTTTCCAGGAAGCCAATGCTGTGTTTACAGCAGGATAGTCATTACCTGTGGTACTGGGCCTGCAGGAACTGAAACTCGTCTTTGATCCTGTCGCAGGACTCTGCCACAGTGAACTTGAAGCCAGGCTGCCCTGGTTGGTGAGGTGCCTAAAAAGTGCAAAGTTGGAGATACCTCAGGTGTAAATATCACCACCACAGCCCAGATAATAGTCTCATCTCTTTCTTGGTAAACTGTGTGTTTTTTGCTCTCCGATGGTTTGTCTTCACATTTCCCCTGAGCCCTGACTGGCAGAGGAAAGAGCAAGCACTCAACAATTGCACAGTCATCTGTCCTCAAAATAATCTTACATGGTAGGCAGAGGACGGTGAGGGAGGGATACAAATAAAAATAAATCATACACAAAGTTGTGGGATTTGCTTAAAAAGGCACATTTAACCTTTTAGCACTGTAAAAAAGCAACTATAACAAACTGCGCAGAGAAATTAAGTCAGTTTACATAAGGAGGTGATGGTCTACTTTCCTGAGTTCAACCAAAAGCTCTGATCTTGTTGCCAATAAACACGTTTCTCTCCTGCCAGAGTGAAGCACCGATGCAGCACCGATGCAGACCATAAATAGTAAGGTGAGGATCAGCAGCTCCACTCCGACGAGCTAATTAGGCTACTTTGAAGGGCGGTGCATTTGCATTCATTTACAAATAGTGACAAAGACAGCTACTTACCGGATGCCGGCCTTGTTGATACATGTCGCCTCCTTTACACAAGGGAATTCGGTGTGTTTTCTCTCTTTCCGTAATCCCAGTGAAGGTGCGGTAAATCACCGCCACCCCTCCCCTGTATACGAAGGATGGCGGAGGACAAAGCCCTGTTGTCGGCTGCGAGGCGCACACTCAGACCCCGACCACTGGATGTATCACCCCGTCGGCCTTTCTTTTAAACCTAAACAAACAGAAAACGGGGCACAGCTGAGGATCTGAATCACTTTCGCAGCAAGCGACCGTAGCACCTTGGTTGTAAATCGACAGGAATTAAAAGCTTTACGAACTTAACCGGACTGGTCTACTATCTGCTCCCTGACCAAAATGATAATACAGGTTTTTTTAATCCTCACTGTAGCATTGTGATTTTTTTTCTTTTCAAATATTTCACATTTTCTGTCAATAATCTAAATCTGTCGCCTCGATTTGCATTAGAGAGGGAGAAGCAAGAGTGCCAGCAAAACGTGTTTGACCCGATGTATCAAATAAATCCAAAAAGTTGATACTTTTGGTCATCACACCCTCAACAACACACGATGCTTTGTTTTTCTCGTAAATCTAACGAGTTATCTTCCACAAAGGGGATAAAGCACACACACGCACACAACGGGTTGTTTTGGTGGTCCGGGAAGATCAGAAAACAAGGAGCTGCTGCTTTCAAAGTCGGCTGCCATAAAGCCACACCACCACCACCACCCGTCTTGTTAGCGGCTCTCTTCATGTCGCCCTTTTTTTACCTTTGTCTGGACTGATTCCTCCCCTCTGTTCTGCACAGGTAAAAAAAAAAATAGTATCCAGGCGCAAAGCTTAATATCCTTGACTTGTAACCGTCACCACGGAATGATAAGGGCGGAAAATGTCCGTCGCCGTTTCTATTTTTCATACACTTCTTCTTCTTCTTCTTCTTCTTCGCCCCTTGAGAGTCCTTTAAAACCCCGGTGATCCCGAGGCAGAGAGCGTCTCTCCGTTCGGTCGGACGTTGGAAACCCCTCGATTAGGACGAGTTGTCGACGGCAGACAACTTCAAAGAAAGCCTATATTAGATCCAGTAGTAGCATACGAATCTTCAAGTAAGTCCAAAGATTTTTTTGCGAATAACCAGGTTATTTTTTGGTTAAAATGTCGGCCGTTGTTAAATATACCACTAGCTTGCTGTTGGGTATACCCAGTTCCTCCGCCGCGCGCTGTACCACACACAGACTGTGCACTGACACGAGGACCCGACTGGCGAGAGAGGGCCCTGCACTAACCAATTGGGTTCTCCGAAGGAGTTTAGCAACAATGACCAATCACAGCGCGGTGACCCCACGTGGGGGTGTTCGGTACACCGGCTTTCTGATTGGGCTTCGAAATGTGACCTCACATGTTCGCCATTTTGGATTTGAAGTGACATTCAGTGCGTTCAACAGCTTGTTCAAAACAAAGGCAATAATTTATATGTCCGTGCATTGCAGCCGGTGGTTTAGCGTTTCAGATTATGAGTATATATCAGCGAGTTTTATCATTAAAATTTATGCCTATGCCAATTTAATCACACAATGCTGGTGTAAACAGGTAAATAACCCCATTAGCCAAAGACAGAATTTTAATAAAAGCATTAGGCTGTAAATGTGTCATGTGCTTAATATGTTAACAAGTATAAGCGAGGCTAGCCTGACCCTGAACAACAGTTTTAAGTTTGAGACAGAGAGATCACACTTTCCTGCTCTCAATTCAAGGAGAGGTTAGAGATGCCAAGAAAAAGAAATAAGTCCTGTTACTATGCTAAGAAAAATAGCAACTCATAGAAATTCACTCAAGACCCGAAGTGCGCAGAAGATGAATACAGCTTAATCTGCAGCAGTGTCCTTTGAGTGACTTCAATTGATCGACCTATTTCTAACGAGACCTCAAGCATCTACAAGCTTTCCTATCAGCAGCACTAGGTAGGCTACAACACGTCTGTGCGTGAGGATATCAGCCTATCAGCCTATCAAATGTTGCTCGCTATGCCTGGCCCCACGTGGGTCCTCCCCCCTCCTTCACTGTCTTTTATCCAATGGTGTCGCAGCTGTTTTCCTGCGCGACTTACAATTGGCTCCGCGCTGGAAAAGCTGTCAGTCAGGAGCCTGGGATGTCAATTAAACCCACGTTGGGTACGGCGCTGACAAATGCCTGTGCTACTCTCCCTCCTGCCTGCGAATAGTGCCTGGAATGGCTGCTTAATTAGCTTCGAATGGCTTTTCCTTTCAGCTCAAACAATCTGTCACTACCATGTGGTAAAAAGAGCCCTGCACAAAACAAAAGCAGTAAAAAAAAAAGCCAGTAGGGGCTAAATATCAGTTTGATTCCCCCTTCAACCCCTCCTCCATGAAAACATTTGCTGCAAAACAAAGCTTTTACCTCGCTCAAACATTGGCTCGTTTCACTCATTTGTTTCTGCCCTAATTTTCTTCTAAAATTGTATTTATTTGTTTGTCTGGGTGTCCATTTCGTCCCCTTGACATTTAAATTTAAGAATGGGGTTTCTGTATTCCCTGAAACAAGCAGACCAGATTTGGCTAGCCTATATGATATTAATCATTTTATTGACTTAATTAGGATGTTGTTAAATGTTGTAGGGACAGTAGAATATTAAAATATTAGACTTCGATTATCATTTTACTTGTGTTTTTGTAAGTTTACCTCCAGACGATTTTAAAAGTGAAATGCATGTAGGGTGCATTTACAGGCGTCAAGAGGGAAATTAAGAGGAAACTTCAACTGAAGTCTGAGAAGAATATGATACAAAATGTTGAATAAATATGCATATATAAATCAAATATTTGAAAATGTGAGTTATTTGTGAATATTTCTTTGCAGTGCCCAAGCTGCGCAATGTAATTTAATGCAAGTATTTCTAAAATGCAGATATAACTAATCTAAAAGGCTCATATAAACTTAATTTTTTCTTACATTTTATATTATTTGTCGCATAACAAAAGGGCCCAAAAGTCAGGAAGCATACCACATTTTGAATATAACTAGCATGCTGCGAGCTTTAGCTGTTGCTTAGCAACAAATGTATCCCTCCTGCAGATGCTCTGACATGAGTTGGGATAATAACTCATGCACTGAGTGCATGTCAGTAAGCTACACACTCACTGGGAGACTTTAAAGACGGTTTTTCACACAAAATGTCCCCAATGATAAATGATCTTAGCAGTCCTAGTTGTAATCATAGTAGTTTGAGTAGCATGTAGCAACAAACTGTAAACTTTCTGCACTTCACAAAATCCAAGCTTCCACCACCTTGAAGTGAAATCCCAAAATGCATGAGCAACTTTGTAAAGTGACAACATATAGACATTTTGGGAGGCTTGTCCTTCCTTACCAGTGATGCACCTGAATGCTGTGGTGGGACATAACACAGGTGAGGTGTAAGCCGGTACACAATGGCGTAGATATACAGACTTTACAAATGAAAAGGTGGAATTATACAAGAAGGGTTGCACAAAAGTTAATTACGTAATCTTTGCACAGCCCCTTATGTTATGATATGGAGATATATTCCAATCTTTAATATGCTTGATATATTTTAATAAAAAGTATGAAAAGTTCGTTATTGAGTTATGAAAAAAAAATCTAATATTAAACTCATGTTTCTGTAAAAGAAAAAAATCTGCTGAAATAATTTCCTCTCTGCCTCTCCGTTGTTTGACCTTTGACCTTGAACACACATACTTACAGACTGCATGAGTCTTGGCTGCATGAACAAGAACAGATACATGAATTCAGGTTCCAGAAGCAATTTAGCCTCTAACTTTGTGTAGCCTCCGTTTTAAAGACCAAGGCCTCATTGCCCAAAAGCATTTTAAGACTAAAATGATGAAATGATGATAGTGAAATCCATCTCACAAACCTCCTTAAGCTTAAAGATGTTTCCCAAAAGCATCGTACCTGAATACACTGTTAGAAACGACTGCAGATTAACGAGTGCCACCTACCCAGGTGTAAGAGGCTACGAGCATCTTAAGAACATCCTGAACTTGCAGGAGGAACCAAAAACTACATGTTTTATTCAAGTTTATATCAGGAACACCAATGTTCTTTGTTAAGTGACATTTTATGTAACATGAGTGATAATGTTTAAATTGGAACTTAAGAAATTCAACATATGTTAACATATGTATGTCATTGTGTTCCTCTACCTCTTCTCGATTTATCTATTCTGGTTGAAAATGTCACTTTTAGGTCCTGTATATTTTCTAATTATATAACCGTGTGTCACACACAGCAAGTCCAGTACAGAAATGATGACAGAATGACACAACAATAAGATGGCGTGCTTATTCACGACACCTATAGGAATCGTATTATTTTAGGTTTAATATGAGTTGAAGAGCAACGTCTGCCTCAAGCATCGGCTAAATCAAAGTTTACTTTCTTACACTGACGCAGTAAGCTGTAGACTGTCGACTGCACATTAAGCTTTAAACATTTCTTTGTGTCGTTTACAACACTCACACTTTGTGATGAATGTATTTTTGATAAATAGCACGACTTACAGACAGTTAAATATGCAAAGTTCCCATCTTGAAGAGCAATACAACGGCAAGCGAATGCACGCCAATTAACGTCTTTGTACTCCCTCGTGGCAGGGTTGTACAGCTCTGCAACAGGTCATCACGGAGACGATCAATCATTCTCTCTTCCATCTTCACAGTTGTTGTGGTAAACAGAAGAATGCTACATAGTAAACAAGGTTCTTCTACACCTGCGCGTCTTCCGGTCTGATCGCCGGCTTACGTGATTGGCCACCGCAGCGTGATGTCGGTTGTGTTTCTCAAAAATATTCTGTTTCAACTTTTTGCTGTCATCCCCTGCGGTCCCCGCCGCCACAGCCTTACACCTTTTATCTAGACTTTGCTTCAAGCTAAATGATTTATTATGTTTTGCATAGACACACTGAAAACATACCCATCAATCTTGTCATTGTAATGTAAAGGAGTGAAAAAAACAGTATACCCAGGATATTATCTAATGTCATCAGAGGAACCACCATGCACCATACACTTCTCAGCCAAGTAAAATCATCTACATAATGCCTTCGCAGTACAGGTCTTAATGGGTCAAAATCTTTGAAACCTGCAGTGCATAAAAAAAAAAGAGAGACCAGATCTGAAAGCGAGCCAAGGGCAGTCAGACCCAGTCCGAATAGACCTGGTGATAATGATAACGACCCGAAACGACCCTGATAGAGAAAGAATACCAACACAGGTATGCAGTATGATGCACCACCAACTAACAAGCAGATAACGGTAACAATACATGCAAGTTTTCTCTAAATTCACAGTTCACACTTTTTTCTCCTGTGATGATTACGAGAGACCACATGATCAGATAGCTTGCTCTGATACACTTTGGTATTCAGCATATTGACACACAAACCGGAGACCTGCCGCAATACAATGGGACACTACCCAACCAAATTACACTGAATATAATTTAGACCCATGCCAATTCAGGTCCTGGGTCAGGTCTTGGCAAGTAGGAACCGAGTGGACCTGCGATGACCTCTACTTTGCAGTGACAGGCACAGTTGTTAAGCTGTCAAGTGTGGCGTACAACTCTTAAATTTTAAGCTGTCCAAAATCAACTGCTAGCATATCAACATCGTCTTCTACTCATCATATCTCAAGCGGGCAGCTGCTGTTGATTTATGAAGAATTGTTGGTCAAGTGTGCTGATATTTGTCAGTTTGCTCTGCGCTGAGGATCCTGGGATTGGTATGTGTAGGTCCAGTGTAAGGATGTGGGTTATCTGGGAACTGGCAAACACAGTGGCGGTCTGCACAGGCCCGAGACTCTGATTCAAGAACCACATACAAACAGACATTATCATACAGCTCCACCTCACACATTGAGGGCCGTGGATGTGTCACAGACACACACAAACACTCACACACACAGATCCACTTTTCATCCCACTCAATAGAGAGTGGCCTAGATTAGGCAACAACAAAGGAGTGGGCTTCACCTCTGGGATAAGGGGGGGCAGTCCACCCTTGTAGACCTCTGCACTGTTTATTTGCACTGGAAACCCAGACACTGTGAAACTCCCACTCTGAGGCACTACACAAATATTGGGGCTATTTGCAGAGGTGGTTTTAATTCTTTACAGAGCAATGATTGGCTCTTTTCACTCCCATCGCTGCAAGAGCTTGGCCAATGGATTTCTTCAGCTTCCTTTGCCCCCCTCCCCCCTCCACACCAACTCACACAAGCCCCAAAATAAATATAACTGATGTATATTTTCAATGGCTTTAGCGGCCACTGAAGACTCAAATCTCATTTCTTCTTCTTATGGTATCACATTCCCTGCTCAAACATATCCTCAGAACCAAAACCACAGCTTCTATAGCGAACCCAATACTGGTTCCTGTTTCTGCTGTATACAAGGATCCTGATACTTCCTGAGAAGAGAAACCATGTTCAAGTCGCCTTCTGGAGGCCTGCTGTGTGAAAACAAGGAGGGGCTGTGCAAAGCAATGAAGCTGTTCTTGACATATTTGGTATGCGAGAGGGTTATAAATGAAGAAGGGATTGTATACTGCTTCAAACACTGATTCATGCTTTTCTTCTTGTGTAAGGAGTCTCACCTTTGTGAAGTTGTTTGATTATCAGCGTCCATCAGATTAATTACTTCATCCATTCAACTGTCCGCTCTTTCAACCATCCCAGTCACTTTTCCTTGGAGGAGAGCAAAATGGGGCCTAGTGGTCTGGTTGGCCTGGATGGTCGCAGCAGTATTGTGAAGCACCCACTGACTGGGGATTATTGACATGCTTTCACAGGCGAGTTCAGGCCATGAAAGGAGACATTCCTCGCCACAATGGACCCAGTGTGTGTCGCGGGGGCTGCAGACATGAATAGGGCCCCTAAGTGTATCACTGTGACTCGTCAGCCTGTAATCAATGCAAACAAGATGAAAGGGCCTTATCAAAAGAGACAAACACAGACATGAGCAGTGACTGAACAAAAAAAAATGTGAAGGCCTTTTTTTTGGCAAAAGTCCCTGCATTTGTTTGTCCTATTTGCTGGTGTATATACGGTATGTGTGTGTGCATATGTAGGCCTACACACATGCATGTTTGGAGAAGAAATAGTGGAGCTGAACACACTGGTGTTGCCATGCATTTCATCATGCCTACAGGAAGTAAGCATTATCAAAGCCAGTGGACAGCCTAACAGGTAAAAATAGTCTCCAAATTGTATTTTATTCATTAACGGAGCTGAGTTACACGGAACTGAATTTCAAATACAGAGCGGATCTCGAGGAATTTCTTGTTTTAAAATCCTATCTGGTGATTTGCTGTAATCCCTCCTTGAAAGAGGGCCCCGTCCTCTGCAAAATAAACCTGTGACACGTAAGCTCTTTAAAAACACAGCTGTCTATCAGGGCAATTCGCTGAGGTACTAAAGGTAAACAAGAGTGAAGATGCGAGAAAAGACAGGAGGCTCCTCAAAGTGCCTTGACAAATTTTCCTTTTGTTCCTGTCTTTTAACAAGCTTGGAGATATTAACACTCAGAGCTAAAAGACTGTCTTATTCCAGCTGGTACATTATAGGTAAAAAAAAAATTCAGATTTATTCTTAGACACATTTTATAGGCTACGACAGTAACCATCTACAACTGGCACTGTCCAGACAAACAACTGTTCAATCATGGTTAAAATATGACAATAGCTTAAATAGTAGTTTGTTTAAAAAAAAAAAAAAATCATAATTTGAATTTGAGTCATTTATTCTGTAGTTTTGTAAAACCAGCTTACTTATAAATGCAGTTTAGCTGTAGTGTTGTTGAATTTTATGGACCTATTGCCCTGGAATGCAATAATAAGCGCTCATGCAATTTGAGTGTTTGTTGTTCACGCAGTGTCAGTTTGAAATGAGTTCCCAGTTGTTGATATTGGGTCTTTTTTTTTTTTTTTTTTCCAGACTGCTCTGCTGAGCATTAACAAATTCAGAATGGCTCTGCCTCTGGTGCTGTCTGTGATTAATAACCTCATTTAGTCAGCACTCATTGTGACCAGGTCTACAGTGTAAGGCTCTTTAGTGGGTTGGTGTTATTTTTCGTGATTACCGTCCAAGTGGCTGCTGTAAGAAGCAGGTCGACAAAGTGACCTTATCCTGTCCTTCAGCTGGAGAGTGAAAGGGAACCCAGTGATGATGGTGAGGCCCACTTTGCCTTTACCAAGTGAATGATAACACACCCAGGGAGGTGCCAAGTACCCTTCTACTACCGATACTGCCATCAATGAAAAACAGGATTGTGGCTGGTCTAGCAACCCTGTGTCCCAGAAATTAGGTTAATTTATTACTAAATTGTTTTTCCAATTATGTTCTGCTGACAGACATAATCGCTGCCTGGATTATGTTAACAGGCAATGTTTTTTTGAGAGAATGAAGCACTACCTTTATGTACTGCACCAGAGTTACTGGGAGGTGGTCATAAAAACGCAGGACTGTGACTCCAAAGACTGGGGGGGTTCGCATCCAGAGTCCCATCCGTGGTCAGGTTGAGGCAACAAAAGCACTTTGGTTAAGGTTAGGAAAAGATTGTGGTTTCAGTTAAATGTTAACCATCACTTTTGTCTCGTGATTCAAGTCACTGCTAACATTTTCTGTATTAAACCGACCACAATCTTTTCCTATAAGATGATTAAACTTTATTTAATAAAGCATGAACATTTTACTGATACATTCAGTATCAACACTTTTATGTTAATTAACAATATTTCCTCATTATGTCAATAGAAAACGTAATTCGGCTCTACGTTTCCTTCAAAACATATTTGCTGTTGCAAATTAGTTGTATATTAATATCATTTCTAGGAAACAGGGTTGGGTCTAGAGGACTAGAGGGCTCATATTTTATGGCTAGGCAAAACACGCATGGATTGTCTCTCCATATGATCACATTGTGAAAATTATCAAACGTATCTTTGGCATTTCTGTGCTGACATTTCCTGTTTACCGGAAGACATACACAATGATACTACTGATACATCTGCAATAAGCTAATATCAGAAAATGTATTGCTCTCACTGTAGTACTTTATATTATTTGTTGTTTTTTGAAGAATGTATTTCAGATCTTTGAATGCATTTCTCCTGTTTCTGTCATCTGTTTGCCATTCATTTTGTGCATTATGAAAATCTTGAAGTTAATCTTGAGTTCTGTAATTCATCACATTCATCATCAAAACATGATAAAACACACATCACACATTAATCAATTAATTATTTAATCATAATAATGTGGTAATTATCAGAATGTTAATTTTGTCCATATAGCCCACCCCTAGTGGATACTTTATAAAACCTTGCATCATTGCTTACAATCCTAACGGCTGTTTCAAAAAGGTGATATCAAACCAGGAGGGCATTTTCAACATTCAATGTCCAATCTTCAAATCAAACTATAAGAACGATAAACATAAAACGGCTGATGAGGCTGCAGCTCTGTAAATTGTTCTTACAAAATTGTTCATTATTGACAGAAGTTTGCACTCGACTGCGCGCCTTCTATTAGAAAGGAGGGAAAAGGATCTACAAGTATGTGAGAGAAGCCTGACATCTTGGCGACGTTTCAAATGCCTTTTCCATGTAATGATCTTTTTTTCATCAGTCACTCGGCAGGCTACCACAGAACTGAGTTCATTATGGACCAGAGCAAAATATGGTTTCCAAGGGAACAAGCCCCTACATGCAGTGCCTCAGGACTGTAGGCAAGATGAGGTGTTTGCACTCATGTATACTTCACAGGGAATTGTACAGCATTTATGCATGCTTATTGAGAGTATGCAATAGGGTGCATGGCCTTGTGTGCTCTTTTCGTGCATGTGGACCCACTCAGCCTTGTGAGATAAATGGAAGGAGGTAAATCACCTGGGAGATTGCAGCCAGGCCATCGATTTCAGGGGTCATCAGATAATACCGGGGGTTGCTGAGCACATGCCCTTCAGCACTAGGCGAGGACTATCATTTAGCCAGATCAATAGCTCTAATTACCCTGCTCCACCCACTGCAATAAATTCAGAACCTATCATATCGTCTTCAAGGAACCGGAATGTGGAAGTACAGTATCGCTGTTGTAATCGCACCAAAGTTTCAGTGTTGTTGACTGAATTATATTTAAAGTATAGATTTGTTTAGCTTCATATTTAGACTGAATGGTAATTTCTCTAAAACGCCACCATTCAGACTGACATTACCTTCATGTTAGCCATTTTCTGTCAGGGAAATATGTGTCTTTGCCTTAATCGCTAGTGATTGATCTATCCAGATAATGCAGACAAAAAGATAAGCACAAAGCAAAATAACAGTTCCCTCCACTGAGTCCACTGTCCTGTATCAGGCAGCCAACTATGTCCGGCTCACAAAGTCTCTGATTGGCTCAGTTGCTCCTAACAGCCATTTGTAGAGGAATACCAGACCTTTGAATCACACTTCAAAATGTGAAATGTGTGAGGTGATGCAGAGGTCTGAAATAGTGCTGAGATTCTGACACTGCTGTGTATGTTTGTTAGCGTGAGAATGGGAGCTAGCAGCTAAACACACCTATTAGAAAGCGCCACAGGGCATTTTCTAAAGTCTTACCAATCAAAGCAAAGTGCGGTTTTTAAGATGTTGCGTGGGTTACAACTTCGAACAGGAAGTACCTGCAAGATAAATACACCGCTCATAAAAAAATGTTGTCAGTTGCAAACGTGGTTTGTGTTTTCTGAGAGGCTTCACCGGATTTGAAACAAATAAGCTCACAAAGCGTCAAAGGAAGTATGGGACTTTGTGATAGAGTTTCACCTTCACTCACCGCTCTAGTTTGATTTCCTCTCAGCACCACTTCTGCTTGGTATGTCATTAACTCAGCACACAACGCACACACACACAGAAGCCAACAGCATCTAGTTTTAATATCCCCAAGCCGTCCACTTAAAAGTAATGCTGTTGTCAGTGTTATGCCCTCCCTCCCTCTGTCCCTCACCTCTAACATGCTGAGTGCTGCCATCCTGCTATCAGGTTTCTCCACACTCATAGCTCTTCAGTGGTCCACTTATCACCCAGGCTGGCACGCTGCCCACTGCTCATGTGGTGGTAACTTTAATGTCGTGTTCTAATTTAAGACCAAAAATAAGTATCATAATCATTTTTTCATATTAGTTGATGTTAATATTCATCACGATATTATTTAAGTTATTATTTTGCTGTGCTTAAAGTTCCTTTAAGCATCAAATCCTGTTCGACCTATCAGCACCATGTCTTTTGACATTAAAAAAAGCAAAACAGCATGTGTGATGTGTCTATTAAAACAGGGTAGGTAATCGTATAGTTTGTTGTGGGGTGTTTCTCTGAAAGCCTTGCTACTTGTTCCAGGGGATGGGTCTAATTGCAGGTGTTTCAGGCACAGGTTTTCGATTTAGTTAATAGTTATACATCACCAGTTGGTTCAGTGTCAGACTTCAAGTAGCGTAGCTGGTTTGGGACTGTCTCATTTCTCTCCGTGGCCGAATGGGGCTCTAAGTAGCCAAAGTCTTGCTACACCACCGACGTCTAGTTTACAGCTCTTAACGTTTAGGGTTTTTGTGACCGCTGAGCTGTCACTTTCTGTGTCCATACGAAAAAGTTTCTTTAGAGTGAGCGCTCATCTCTCCCATCTATCATCTATCTGACTTACAACACTAAAGTAGTAGGTAGTTAGCTAACTCCTATTTTGGGAAGGGGCTGTCTGTTCCTAAAGGACTGCTATATGTTGGGTCAGAAATAGCTTCAATCCTGTGATGTGATTGGTTATTACGACATTTTCAAGCAATGTAACAGTATATCAAAGTTTATATTTGTATTGCCAAGTCGTACCAACTGCCCAGAAGTTTCAGAAGAAAGGAGTGTGGACTTGCAGGTGCACACATGCATACGTTTGTGTGTGTTAGGGGGACCTTAGTAAAGCCAGCCACTTCGAGGTGTCATCACTCGTCATGTCTGAAAAGCCAACATAAAATGAATAAATCTTTAATTCATTCTTGTTACAAAGAAGTGTGTATTTGTTTTTATCCATAGTCATGTCCGTGTTTATGCCTGTGTGTGTATATGTGTGTGTGTGTGTGTGTGTGTGTGTGTGTGTGTGTGTGTGTGTGTGTGTGTGTGTTCATCAAAGGTATCACAAACTGTGCTGCCCCCATGCTGGCAGGCCATTGCAATGCAGGCGCATATCCAAACACATCCAAACATGCCCAGCAGCTGGCCTCCGGGCCAGTGTAGCTGTTTAGCCCATAATAGTGACTGATTAGAATACCAGTGGCGAGAACTGAACCCAAAGCAGTTGTTGACAAGGGATATTAAGCAAAGTGGGGAGAGCAGCCTCGGGGATTTGATGATGCCACCAGGGAAACATGTGCTGGCCCACACAGTGGCTCTCTTTAACACCATAGCATCCAAACAGCTGATAACTCTATCCAAGAGACTAGAGGAGGGTTACACTGCTTCACCCCACAGCCCTGCAGGAGGAAACTGAGAACCAAATGATGACGCTCCATGACAATACTGTAGAGAGTGGTATTGGTATTGGTTGGATTGGTATTAGTTTCTGTAATGTTTTCATCTTTCCTCTGTTTCTCCCACCACAACCACCACAGCACCACCATGAAGTGCTTTGGATATAAGTGCCAAACCAAAACTGCAATTTGATGTTGCTGCTGTAGCTGCTGCTTAATTATACTTAAATCATATCTTACCAATCAAGTTCCTCAGTGTTAAAGTGAGGAAACACTTACAACCACATGTATTCATTTGTTTTCATCTCCTCTGTCACTGCACGTCCAAACTCTCAGTGAATTGACACACTTCCACTGACCCTATGAGAATTGAAGGAAACGGAGATAAGAAATTAATCACTATTCATAATACAGCAGTTCAAGCCTTTATCAACTCACTTCAACTCTGTGCATCTTTAAACCCAAATACCAACACAAAAGTGATCTTCAAATGCCTATTGAGCCTCTCCAGACCACATACTGTAGAAAATGTACCATGGTGTTTTAAGTTTTAAGGGAATAGTTTGACTTTTTTTAAAAAAAAATGCTTATTTGTTTTCTTGGAGAGAGTTAGCTGAGAAGATCGATACCATTCTCATGTCTGAACGGTAAATATGAAGCTACCGCCAGCTGGCAGTTAGCTTACCTTTGCCTAAAGTCTAGAAACCGGGGCAACAGCAAAGACTCCCAAGGCCAAATGCATAAACTGTGTAGGTACACGACAAAACCTCTATGTACGCACAAAGTGAGATTCATAAAGCTGCACATACGCCTGGTTCTGTTTTGTAACTCTCAATCATTGTGGAACTGGGAACACGTGCACAAGCCTCATTTCCACTCCCATAGTTCGCCATAAATGCATGTAGAAACGCCCTTAAACATCCGTTCTTGTACCGATACACTGTGTGTACACCTGGTCTGAAGAATGCGTAAGGTGCGCGCATTCTCACCGCACATTCTTCTTTTATAAATACCACTTTATGTGTGGGAAATGGCGTATACATGGTTTGGTGCGTACACATCTGGCCCCTGGAGTAGTCCAGAAAGTCACTGCATCCAGCCAAGAACTACTTCCAGCACATAACTCCCCATAACACCACAACTTCTTAGGGATTAAATAAACAAGGTATAATTTGTTAAATAGTGAACTTTAGAAATGCTGGAAGGTGGATTTTGTTACTTTTGGACACAGCCAGGCTAGCCATTTCCCCCAGTTTCCCCCAAACTACATACAAGAACGTAATACTTTCTTGACTGGAAGAAACTTTGCCAGTAAACATAATGCAGGCAGTAATTAAGTGTTAGGTAAAAACTATTTAGCAATATATTTTAGCAGACAAGGTTAGTACAAAAAACACACACCCCCTGTTTCCTCTATTACTTTCTGTATTGTATATGTAGGTTTTTCTAAAGTTGTAAAGTACTGTATCTGACCAAAAATACGATAAAAAAATAATCCTAAAACGTGAAATGCACTAAAGTATTAATGAGGTTTTGGTCTTTGGGGAAATTTAATGTAATTCATTTTGTCACTGACAGAGTGCTATTAGCACCTTCCAACACTTCCCCAGAGATCCATCCTCCATGTTTGATTGTGTTTCGCTGCTCTACAAAGTGCCACCTCAGTGTAATGAGTTGTTCATAATTTGTCACCACTCTGCCTCTTTCAACAAAATAACCTTTTGTTCTGCTTTGCTGTCCACCTCACTGCACTCTCCCAGGAAAGGCTTTTAGGGACATCTACTTCATAGAGGAAGAGCTGCACGATGCGTGGAAAAGAAGCGTGGAAGATGACACGTCTCTTACTTACATTATTCATGCAGAAAAATGCATTTAGCTCCAGTCTTTTCAAAGCTAATATTATGTTAATAAGGAGAAGGAATCATGCGAGATATAGTGCATTTCATTAAAAAAAAAGAATATGCCCCGACGAACATTAAAAGGACTACTGTTAATGCATCTTCCTGCCTTTTCACTCCTGTACGCATCGGTTTGATGGTAATGGTCCGTCTAGGTTGATCTGAAGTCAGGGATGCTGCACCAAGGCACCCACACTATGCTAATGCAGGAACAGTTTTGATGCAAATTGACTATATTACTACATACTATGAATATAAAGTAATGTTGCAGATACCTATAGTTTTGTGATACATTACTTATATGAGTGTAAAGAGCCAACAGTATGACAA
Organism: Maccullochella peelii; assembly: GCA_002120245.1. Lineage (NCBI taxonomy): Eukaryota > Metazoa > Chordata > Actinopteri > Centrarchiformes > Percichthyidae > Maccullochella > Maccullochella peelii. Next base: position 53,924 of record LKNJ01001730.1, read on the forward strand.
TACAATAGGATTATGCCAGCAGATGTCAATATGTATATATCCACAGTGAGACTGTTTCTAATATACATATCTAAAATGGAATCGCTGATATGTGAAACTGGAATTTCTACTAGTTAATATGTCATTTCAACTCATTTAATTGATATTTTCACTTGTAATAAAGTGTTTTAACATCAAGATCGAATAAGCAATAGAGATGCACCGATCCGACATGCCGGATCGGTACAGGCGTCTGATACTGACCTTATTAAGCGGATCATGTATCGGCCATCACATGAATGATCAACGTTATCACAGTTTTTTTTGTCTGTCATTATAAAATTGTGTTTCTATCAGTTACATTTATTCAGTCACTGTTTTTAGTACCACAGCAATCCCTGGCTTCATGCTACCTTACATTAAAAAAAAAATTCAATGAGTTCCCTGCAGTAATGCATATGGTTTTTAAATTTGGAGAAAAGGAGCACTGGTATCAGATGAGTATTCAGTATCAGCAGAACCTGAATTGAGATATCAGAATTGGTATCAGAAGAGAAACAGTGTGATCAGTGAGTGCTAACTGAGCAATCTGTCTTCTAGCAGTAACAGAATACTTGCTTTACTTAAATATATTTGTAAATCTGTTTTGAGTGGTTGAATTGTACTTGGTTCATGTTAAAATGTCTATAACTTTTAAGAATTGTTCTACTAGTAGTAGTTGCAATTAAATATTAGTTTAAAAGAATTATAAGAAGAGAAAGGCAAATTGGTACTAGTAGGCTTCAGTAATTAAGTGGTAAACAAAACCTTTCCTCAAAGCTCTTACATCCATGGACACAGATACTAAATGTCCAATCTTCCATTAACATGGTAGACCTCTCTTTTTAAAAGTGGATTATGCCTTAATGTGCCATTATTATCTGACAAATAAAAGATATGCATACTGGCTTGCTATTGGGATATTAATAGTCAAATAATAAAGATATATTCCTGAGGATCAATCAGATGTGACTAAAATGCATCTGTATGACTGTGTTTGTCATCAGCATATTCATTTGAATTATCCAACGTGGAAGCATGTTGAGAAGATACGGCTCCTTGCCTACAAATGCACAACTACATAGCCTGCACACATCCTCTCAGTGGACATATGTTCCACCACTATACTTTATTCACTTGTAAGTACATGAATATGCAAAAGAGGGCTTTCAGTTCAATCAGGAGCACAGGGCTGTCAAGTAGAGAAGATTGTTGCCAGAGGGGCCTCGCCAAAATTACAATTAAGCTGTCACAGCCAGAGTCAAGAACACCCTCTTAAAGCCTTTCTCTCATTAATTGGGATTTGGGGAGTACCTGGGTCTCCTTGGTAGCGAGGTTCAAGTAGTTGTTAGTGAATAACAGAGCAACTCCTTGAGCCATTCAATCTACCAGGCCTGGGAAGATGAGATTGTTACGAAACGTGATCAACAGCCTCTCAGAGGTCACGATGTGGCGCTTTAGCAGCTACAGGAGTGTGTACTTTAGTTCATGCTCTTTGTGGCATCACTCGCAAATATGTTTTAGAAACTGACTGAAGTGCTCTCTCAAACAGACAGTTCTCTCATTCAAAGAGCCACACACACACACAGTACACCACCTCATCCAGGGTCGGGCTATTTCTAAGTAGCTTTGACAGCTGATGTCTTTATAATGTGCAGATGACAGGCTATTATAAGATTTACTGATGAGTGCTGTAGAAGTATACAGTATAGTGTCCTTATAAATAGTAAATAATAAGACTAAGAGCCTACAGCCATGCTGGAGCTAAATGCTAACGGCAGCATGGCAACATGCTCGCAATGACAATGTTAGCATGCTGATGTTGAGCCAGTATAATGTTTCCAATGTGTTCCATTTTAGTTTGGCGTGTTTAGCGTAGCATGCTAACATTTGCTTATTAGCACTACACACCAAGTGCATTTGAGGCTGATGGGAATGTCATTAGTTTTGCAAGTGTTTGGTCATAAATAAATAAAGTATTGAACAAATTAAAATTTGATGAACCTGATGATGATGCTAGATGAAGAGTTAAGGGATCACTAAAGTTATTACTAAAGATATTCATCCTGAGTGGAACATGAATCTCTGTACCAAATGTCATGGCAATACATCCAATAGTTGTCAAGACATTTCACTAACAGCCACAAATGTCAACCTGCTGGTGGCGCTAGAAGCAAAGTCAGGGGATCACTAAACTCACTAGAGTTCATCCTCTGGCGACCATGAGTGTCTGTACAAAATATCATGGTAATCCATTTAATAGTTGTTGAGATATTTCAGTCTGGACCAACCAACCGACAGACCAAGACTGCAACCCTAGAGCAATGGCTAAAAATGGCTCATAAAGATCCACATAAAAAAACACATTTATATTTATATAGCGACACATACCAAAGGTCACAGTTTAAGATTGAATAAAGAGATGGCAATTTGAGAGGGAAGACTTGGCTTTACTGCCAAGCTGTTTAAAGCAGTAAGATAGCAGTTACAATAGCATGGGTCAGAGAGGTAACAACAATTAAATCTGTACTAAACCACGTCATCTGCCTTAAAGGCATTTAGATGTGCTCCCAAAGATAGCAGTTAATGAGATTAAAGAACTGCGATCAAGCTGTGAGTAGCCAGCTGAAGTAGGCGGATAGAACTGAAGACATGCTGTAATGGCTCAGAGAATCAGCAGTGTAGGGGGATGCTTTTATATCAGTGATCCCTCCGAATTTAAGTGCTCTATTATTGTCAAATGAGAAAATCAGGGTGAAAACGCAGATGTCACAATTAGTCATACAACATAATGAAAAATTTGTTAAGGGCATTTATTTGGGAGATCTATTATATCAGGTTATGTGTATAAATATGAGGAGGATTATTGTGTTTTCTTTCAAATGAAATCTTGTACGGTTTAGATTTATATTTTAAAAAACCTAATACTCTTCATGGAGACATAGCTACATTTGATGACATAGAAACCCCATTTTTATCAGGGTACCACTGCGTTGTTCTTTCACCAGGATGAGAAAAAGGGCTAAGGTCCCGAGGTAAAACAACAAGGTTTGAACGCGGACAACAAAACTTGACTTGCCTCCCAAGAACAACAGCATCAGTCGTTTCAATAAATAACCCAAAACAACATATGTTTAAGTTCAAGTGACAAAGCCTTCCAGCCAAGCGGTTAGTTCAACCCAAACCATGGTTTTTCCCTAACTCCTAACCATGTTGTTTTTGTTAGATCATCAGATCAGAAAACAATTATGTGTGTGTTTTGGAAGCCGATTACAAATGACATACTCTGTCGTCCCATTGACAAAATAATTAAAGAGAACAAGTTTAGATTACAGTACAATAGATTACAGTAATTGATTCGTTGATAGACAGAAAATTCATTTGCAACAATTTTGTTATTACAGAATGGTTTCAGACTCTGTCTGAATGTGAAGATTTCCTGCTTTTCTTTGTTACATGGCAGTACACCGGATCTCCCTCTCGGTTTTGAATGGTTGTTGACACAATTTGAAGGCATTCCCTCTGGCTCTGGGAAATTGTGATGGGCTTTTTCCACTATTTTCTGACATTAAGTAATCAATTCATTGACAAACTATTCTGCTAATTAGTTGATAATGAAAATAAGATGGTTGGATTGAAAATATGAAAAAATCTTTTCCGTATCTTTCCATATAATTGTCTCATGTATGGACTCAGGCATGCTGTTGGCCAGATGAAACCTTAAATTTTAAAGAAACCTGGAGCTGGAGAAGAGAGCTGGAGCATACCAGGGACGACAGACATTCATTATGTCAGAGCTTTTGTCAAGGGGCCCAAAACTCCCAGTGGCACTCCTGTGAGTGAAGGTACAGCAGCAGCAGCAGTATGCCTATGCTGATCCATCCCACATATGCCTATAGTGCAAAAAACAAAAGGCTATCTGTCTCTGGAGGCACTCCTGTGATTCACTTCTAAGTGTCAGTTCCACAACCTTGCTGGAAACCCCCCCCCCCGGCTTCTCCGCTGTTCGTCTACTTGTTTTTGCCACATGGAGATACAACCAACAGCCCCTCCAGGCACAAGACTTCACACAAGCCCTTCAATGCTTGGCAACAGACACAGGGGGCCTAGTTAAAAATACCCTTCCTTCTTTACCAGCGTGTAGTGTAGGAACGGCATCTCGTTCCAGCCACTGAATTGACAAATATGAGTGGAAAGAGCTAACTGATGGCAGGAGAGAATGAGTAAATACATTAACACTCAAAAGAGCAATAAATCGAATCAATAGTAAATGGGATTCTGTGTCTCAACGAGGCAAGGAAGAGGCCACTTTACTGTTGAAGTCCCCACATAACCTAACAACAGTCAAAAGACAATGATGGTATGTCGTGCATTAGGACTCTGCATGGATCAATACAAAATGCATACTCCACCAATTCCTGATTGATAAAATATTGATTGCAGCACTTCCCTGCTTCCAATTTAACTGCATTACACACCCAGCACTCCAGTTAAACTATCTGACTTCAGTATTATAAGACCTCGCTTTGCTGAGTGCCGGGGCTGTAAACATCTTGATGTGATCTGGGCCTGACACGCTCTGAGAGTGATTAAGCAAATCAACATAAATTAATGAAACTAATAAATCACTGCGTGTGATGTGCAATTGTCTTGCTTGTCTATGCTGATGAAGATCTCAAATACACATTTCCCTACAATGCTTTAATTATGTGCTTGTGCCATGAGATTTCTGTAAAACAACCCCACTACGACGCTGCCACACACCAAACAAACAAAAGCAATTATGATTAAAAATAAAGCTGGAAACAAAACTTAGATTTAGTCCTCTTGCTAATGAGATTAATTTACTGCATATGAAGATCACTCAGCAGACATCATGCTGTGTTCCCACACGTTCTCTTTTATTCATCCAACTTCTTGCATTTCAATTAAACTCCTGGACCATACTCAGCATTAAAAAAAACTACAAGAACCTTTCAAACCTGGTTCTCAGCGAGCGCTGACCATCTGTGCTCCACATTTTGAGAAACAGTTGAAAAAGCCGAGAGTATCAAGGAGATTTTCCTCGTGCGCCTCAAGCAGCCAACACATAAAAGGACTGGATGAAGAAGTGCAGGCACAATCTGGATATTATTCAGAAGATAGTTCGATTAAAAGCAGCAGCTGACAAGTCAGCGAACAAGCCAAGAGTCTCCTCACTGTCTCTGTTAACCGCAGTCCTGCTTTTCAAAACAGCATTGAGAGGCTGGGTTTGAACATAATTGGACAAGCAACTGATTACATTTACAGCTGAGTGACAACACACCAGGAGAGGAAATGAAGTCATGAAAGTTTACCCTCTGCAATTTTGTAAATCATTACTCTGAAACGGGACTAAGATCACATTTGCTGGCACAGTGCTGAGTGGGCCAGGCCAAACATCACATTTGGGAAATATAAACTTACATCTACAATACAAGGAATTCATATTAGCGAGTGCGGCTGGATTTCGTCAAATGATTGTGCAGTCTATTGACAATTTATGAGACAGAAAGTCCCAAGCAATGATGAGAAAACAACCTCAGCACGGCAGAAATGCTTAGGCTTTAGGCTCCTGAGAGCTAAAGCAGTACAGGTTGCTAACTTCCCCTCAGATGTCCTCACCAATACTATAATTTGGTTTCCTTTGAGACCTATAGTACTTAGCCCTGTTGCCAAGGCTGAGTGAGCAGCTTCCCCGCTGGACACCTTAATGAGATCTGCACAGGTGTCACCATAGTTTCACAGCTGTCTGGAGGCTCCTACATAAAAAGACAATGCACAGAAGCGGAAAAACATATCAGCACAAATAACAAAGAAATATCAAGAACTAAAAAAGGCTTAGGGAGTGCATCCACCTTGTACTGTTTCACATTCCCTATATTCTCTTTATGTCTCCATCACAGATCGGAACAGAAGTAAGTAATAACACATCTGAGAGTCTACAGCCATGCTAGCGGCCCTCTAAAGCTGTATCAAGGCACAGAGCTAAATGCTAATGTAAGCACGCTGATGTTTAGCAGGTACAATGCTTAGGCATGTTCGCCATCTTAGTTTAGCATAGCATGCTAACATTTGCTAATTAGTGGTAAACACAAAGAGCAGCTGAGGCTAATGAGAATGTGATTGTTTTTTATTTTGGACAAAATGAAATTTTGACATCATGGTGGCGCGAGATGAGAAGTCAGAGGATCACCAAAGTTGTTTTAATTCATCCTGAGGGGAACCTAAACCTCTGCACTACATTTCATAGAAATCCATCCTATAGTTGTTGATACATTTCATGAAAAAAAATAAATGTCAACCTCTTGCTAGACTAACACCCAGGGGATCACCCAAGTCAGTAGGCTTCATCCTCTGGGGATCACGAAAGTCTGTACAAAGTTTCATGGCAATTCATCCAATAGTTGTTGAGATATTTCAGTTTCAACCAAAATGGTGAACCAGCCGACCTCCCTTATCTTTTCCCTTTACAATGTAAACTATCCAAAAAGCAGAAATACCATAAAAAGTCTTTTCAGAGAAGATGAGATGTTTTTGAATCACTATCAGACTACAGACTATTTGGTGAGCAATTATTCTACACTGGGACATTGGAGTTCTATATTTATTCATCTCTCTTGAAAAAAGAAAATTACCCATTACTCTTGAATAGTCTTCAATAATGATGCTCTGAGACCAATTTCATGCCATTCAAAGGACAAGCTATTCACTCCTTGTAAATGGCTAAATGCTCATCTCTAACAAATAAAAATGTAGCAGGAAATGGCAGCAAAAGGCATCAATTGGAGAATCGTAAGTTTCATCGCTGCTACAAACTGAGTATTCAACTCAATGCCAGTCAGTTCTCTATGTGAGTTTCACATTGATGAAAGAGCCAACTAATTTTATATTCCTCTGGCACATGTCAATTGTTGAATCTCAAGGTCTCGAGGTAAGATCTCTCATGGTCATTTTACAGTCTCCAGCTTTCACCTTTTACTCAAATATCACAGAAATGACTGATATTGTATGACTGTATGTATACTGTATGACTGATATTAATTCATTTGGACCACATTTAAATGCAAAGACACAAGTAAAGTTTTAATATATTAAACATGAAAAAACATGTTAATATACTGAATCATAGGAAAACCTAATGATGTCAAAATTACTGAATTACGTTTGGTAGAACATATTTGATTTTCAGCATCAATACATCTATAGCATGTCAGGAACCTGAATCACTACTGTTAATACTGGCATCCACAGGGGATTTTTCTCCTCTGTACCAATGGTTACAAACAGGCCAAATAACTAAGACCGTGGTAAATCTTACGTACAGTATCTCTAATTGTCCTGGTTCCAGATGTTCTACATATCATAAAATAATTGTTTGAAAGTGACTTCCATTCTATTCAAGATGTTTGTTCAGTACAAGAATGCACTCAGTGACCAGAAAAATAGGAAGTCTGTCCTTTTTTCACAACATTAACGGGTGCATACAATGGAGACTCTACACTTGCTTTGCATGTGAAAAGATGACTGAAAAATGGCCTTAAAGATGACAAGTTTGAGCAAAGTCAAGTCCGTAGAGCATCAGAGGCCCATGGATTTAATGACCTGGTACCACAGTCTTCTAATACCAACCCCACTGAGCATGTTTAAGATTAACTTAAAAACAACTTCTTCAGAGAGGAGTTTTCCCTCATCAGCTCGGGCAGCTGCACTAAGTACTGATATCTGCATGGTCAGCTTTAACATACTACAGGTCCCACTTTGAGTAGCTGCCATGACGTGGACAGCTGTTATCAGGTGACTCAACATGGCACTGTACAAGTGTTATTTTTCTGGGGGGTTTTTCTAGAGTGTATATTTTCAGCAAAACTGAAATGTAATTTCAAAACATACAGACAGAACAGCATCCTTCTATGAAAATGTATGTACGTGTGTTAGAAAACAATACAGACAAATCCATAATTTTTCAGTCTGTATGAATTATATACCGTTAACCTCAAGCTAACTCCGCACTCAGCAGAACTAACTGCCATGTTGTATAAGCATTTTGTCGCTGTGCCAAATGACATGCAACATAACATCTCATATACTGTATCCTTGGACATGAAGACTGTGGTCTCCAATGCTTGTTTTGTGTCTGCAGAAAAAGGGAGGCTCTCATCACTTCCATGCACAAGTTCATCTTGTGTCAGCATTGGAAAAAGCGTGGCGACCTGCAAGCTGTTTACCTCTGAGGAAATTAAATGAGCGGAGACTTCCAATTAAGCCAATATCCATGGATCTGAGGGAAGTTGACTCGGTTTGTTTTGCCTTGACTGGCATGCTCGGCCCTCCTCTCTCCGTGCAGAAGAGTGTGTGTCACAGCACTTTTTCCTGATGAGTCCAATGTGATCTGTCATTCTCTCCGTCATTCACTCTCTCTCTCTCTCTCTCTCTCGTTTACTCTCTCCCTCTGGACTCCTTCCATCACTCGTCCGAGTGAGAGAGTGGCGTGACAGTGATGTGATGGGGCTACACAGACTGTCAAGATGGATTGCTACCCTGGGAGATTTGCAAACGCACACACACACACAATCACACACACACAGTGAATGTGTGACACACAAACGTGCAGACACAGTCACACATGCGTGCATTCACCCATATTCATACACACAATCGCACACATGCATGACCATACAATCACCGACTGTGCTGCATGCACACACACACGGTCCAGTGAACTCCGGGGCCTGTCAGCCGAAGGTCGCTCAATCTGACACAGTGTTCCAGTTGGAAATAGGCCCAGGGAGGCATCATGGCTTCACTGCCTCCACTATATTATGAAACACACACACCTGAAAAATGTTTCTCTCTACCATTCAGACACACACCTCTATTCACCTCTATTCCTGTAATTGCCATCCAGGTGTGGTCCAATGTTCACATGCAAACATGAGCTCAGGTACACATTAAATGCTTCAAATGCTTTCTGTGTGTAACCACTAATGTTCCTACAACATGAACATACACATCACCTCCAAAAAGATGAAATATGATGCTGACACATGGCCCTGTGATCTGATATTTCATATTTGTAGCGGGCCTGTGTAAAGCTGTCACACCATCAGATTGCCTTCCTTCATACAAACACACCTCCATGCCCTTTACACCACACACACACACACACACACACCAGTAAAGGATGATCAGAGTGAATTTCTGCCAAACAGTGCTTCCTCTCCTCCCTGATGTACACACGCACAACTAAACACACACACACACACGCATGCAGAGGTCTAACCCCACAGGACAGCATGTCAGGCAAAGATCTGAGAACACATTTTCGACTTGGCTGAGCAATCGAGCGGCCCAGGGGTCTACTCGGGTGCTGGTCTCTGCCCATCCTCCGTCTGCCCCTTCTTCTGCATCGCCGGTCAACAGCGAGTAGCCGATGAGGTCAGCCAGACAGAGATGAATCCGTACTCTGTTGGCACAGCCGCCTGTAAGACTCAATTCCTGTTTTTCATCCTTTATCTGTGGACCAAACACTGCTGCTTTGTGCGACAATCTTATCCGGAGGTTGTGACTTTGGCAGCTGATGTTCACGTGATGGATACTTAAGAGATGATGTGGTGTTTTTTGAGGACACTGTTGTGCACAGCTGCAGCTCTACCCACAGTGTAATACAAAGGAGTCATAAATGTGAAGCACTTAAAGGCACAGTCTGAGATCCGAATGTAAACAAAAGTGTCTCCTCACCACCAAACTTCTATCCACAGAAGTGTTACCTGCTATCATTAAATCATCAGCGTCAATCGTCAGCGATTTTTCAGTACTAGGACTAAACATGGATTTATAGCTGTGCGTTTAAGCATAGCTATGGAGCCTACACACATAGCAGCCAAAGCTACGCTGTAACTGACATGCACCTCCTCAACAATAGGCGTTTTCGGACTCAAGGAACTTTTTCATAGTTCTAAGAACAGTTGGAGGACCCCTCCCCTTTTTATTGTGTTCGCACTGCAAGAACTGGGAACGATCGTAGTTCTTAGAACGCAGTTTTGAGGGACTTTTTCAGCTCCTACTTCAGAGTAGTTACACTCCCAGCACAAGAGGAACCTGTGAGTGACGTACATTGATTGGTCGAACACATAAGCCAAGGCAGCACCAGCAACCGCCATCTTTAAAAACCTGTGTAACAGCTAGTAAAGGGCAGCCTTAAAGGCTTTATCAAGCGTACATGCGATGGGGGAAATACAACAGGATTTTGACTTGTCAAAGCGAAATATAAAAATCTTACTGCCGGTGGTGCGAATACAAACAGAAAAAAAGAACTGGAAGTTATGTAGTTCTCAGGGGAGCTCCCCAGTGTGCAGTTCCTCTCAGGGAGTCCCCAGAACAGCTTGGTCCAAAAACACCAAATGTAACTACATATCGGGGCTATGGCAGCTACAGAGAAGACAAATGGAGAATCCAAGAACTGTGATTGGTCAGCTTGGGCTGTTTGTGTTTTCTGCTCAATGAAAACCTTCTGCTCATCGTGATCGCTGCTCTCTATTGCAGTGAATGTAAGGATTGAACACAGCAACTGCACAGCAGTAGCAAAACCTACGCAAAACCTCAAAACCTGTGCTGTAGGTCGGTCTCTATAGCTTTACACCAGACAACTACTAAAGCTAATGTTTTTAATGTTCCTGATGCTGGTCAAGTTTTTTCTACATTAGTAATGTTTTTCAAATGCAGCAGAATTATGTTTTGAAACTTGATCACTTGAGAAGCACACAAAATTTTAATTTTCCTTCTATGATGCATAGTCTTTAATTATGTACATGAATATAACTCTTATTTTTAGGGTCAGAAATAATCCTGATTGGGCCTTCAACAGAAAATAAAGTTGCAGTCAGAAAAGTTAATGACAGAGGACAAGGAAATAAATTGTCTGTTCGAAGTAAAGTTCAAAAGATGTTTGAGCCAGTAAATTAACTGAAAATGATCAGATCAGTAAAAACAGACACTGATCGTCTTTTGAAGTGGGCAATCAGTAAGCTGCAAAAGGTGAGATGTTTTAAGTGAACTTGTCATAATGATAATAGCAAGCAGTTTTAGTGTTGTGGCATATGAAGGTCACAAACACAAATATTTAACTGGGTCATTTAGAATCAAGCTTGCTAGCATTAAACAGGACGCACACCACAGGTGCATCAATATACGCAAATGTCCACTCCATCCTTTACCAGAAAACATGGGTCAGGCAAATGTCAACAGACTCATTTACCAGAAATATAAACATCAAAGTTTTTTGTGAATGATTAGCACCACATTAGTTGAAGGGCTAATTAGGCCTCAAGAGTGTGTGGACCCTGTTATTAGCATACACTTGTCACTCTAGCACCGAGGAGAGCACATTTCCGTCCCGCTGCTAGGAGCCAGGTGGCCTTTGTTTGTGAGCTGCAGACGTTCTCAACAGCAATCTTTCCTCTGTAGACCTGTCTGCTCCTCTGTGCTCCACTTAGACCTCGAATCTGACAACCACAGGGGAGATGAAACACACACAGACACAGAGGAAGTGGTGGGGGAGGTCACTCTAGTGCAGAGGCAGTTTATGGTACAACACAGGCTGCGTCACAGACGAGACCGTGTCAAAACACAGACTCAAGAATACCTCAGCCACCACCAGTGCTGTGTTTGTGAATTTGTGTGTGTCAGTGTGATCGTGCATGCAGATGTGTGCATTAGTACCGTGAGAGAAGGAGTCAGTAGCTCACAGTTCCTTGTCGATATTTTTAACCAGAACTGTGGTGGTTGAATGGGGAAGTGTGTCTGTCTGGTTTTGTGTCTTGCTTTAGGCGCACCAATCATCTCTCTCCGTCTCTTTATCCAGCTATCTCTGTGACAGAAAAAGGCAGACAGAGAGAGAGGAAATAAACTATATCTTAAAATAAAATGTATACGCAAAGCTAAGCTGCTACTACCCTTGATGTTCTGCCAAACACTACGCTGTGTTTAACAGTGTTTTGTATGAAGCCGAGTGCGTTTCTGTGCGAACGTGTCGAGCAGTAAGCAAAAGGAAAGGAAAGCGAGAAAGTCTGCTAATGAGCAGTGTGTGTGTGAGCTCTGTGCTGACAGTAGCTAACCCCACCACTCCCAGACACACTCACACATGCACGTACACACCAACATGTACACATGTCCTGGGAGACAAGTGTGGAGAAAGTAGTCCCAGTGTGAGAGTAGTAATTAGACTCCCATCCATTAACACAAGGGGCTGTGGAGGAGGACGAGCAGCAGGTGTGTGGGAGTATGGGTGTGTTTCTGCCAGTGTGTATTTGTGTATGTCTGTGTTTTTCCTTTGTGTACATGTACATAATAATCATGTGCGAATACATAGTTAATTGTGAGTGCTGTCTTTGTGTCTGTACAGTATGCCTGTGAATGTGTAGCTGTATGCTAACGACACTGTGCGCATGGTGACCCTAAAGTATGGATGCATCTGTTACGGGAACTCAGCAGCAGGTGTGAACACACAGTACAAAGACCGAGAAAACATGTTCAAAGATAAGTTTGTTTACACATTCAAAGTCAATGAGGCACTGAGGAGGAAAAGCTCAAACTGCAGTGTTTCCTCATTACATCCTGGCTTAGCTGTTTTCACCACCTTCAGACAAATAAACCAGAATTCTGAGTAAATGGTATGTATGTATGACTGCCACCTAACGACGTAATGTTCTAGAAAAGTTAAGTAAAATGTATACGGATACATAATGAATATGAAGGTTTGAGCCAGAGTGCACCGTGGCAACAATGACCCCATTTAAACATCAAATGTACCGTCAGTACAACCTCCCCGAGCGCAACTGTCCCCATAAAATCAAGAACAGGATCAATGCTGTTAGCAGGACTCTCATTTTTAGAATTTTTCAGCTGTAGTCAATTAATGATATTGTTGTGAGTTAACATTAGCCAAACTGCAAAATTAGTCTGTTGGCAATAACTGAAAAACATGAATCGCACTCTGATGTCTGTACGCGCTGCCAAAGATGGTTTGTCAGAGAGAGAAATGCTACTCTGTCTAGCTTTGATACTTAAAAAGATAGTGAGGATGACATTTTTGCTGTTCAAAAGGACTGAGAGATTAGTGGGTCTGTCAGATGATAAATAATTTCGCCTTAGCTGACTACGTACGTCATTTTTTAAGCCCTGTACACATCGCCGAGACTGTCCTCCCCAAAATTACAACCATATAGGTTGTCTGTGCAAGCAGCTTATTACAACCCATACTTACGTTTATTGTTAGGCGGCAACCTATAAAGAGCAACAAGGTCCGCGTGGGGAGGAGGTCTGGGTGGATGGGAAACCAAAAGTCAACGCTGACTTATTTTAATTTATCGGTACGTATGTAACTTACGAAACTAACAGACTTATTTTAACCCAAACCATGATCTTTTCCTAAACCTAACCAAGCAGTTTTGGTTGTTTTTCACAACGTTATCCACGTGTTTATTATTGTTACCATGACAACAAAGGTCGTTTTGGGAGTCATTGACAAACAACTTACTCTGTCATTTAGGTAGGAGGACTTGTTATAGCCAGATTGCTAACTGACAGCTAACGCTAGCTGATAATAAACAATAGTTGGTATCTCTTAGTTATATTTTCAAGCACATAACATCCCACTTGGATGAAGCAGTGATCCGCTATAAAACTACTCATTTGGCTCAGTTGATCCCCTCCCAATCCTGGCTCAAACACTATGTATACGAGTATATAATGAGGGAACATTAGGTAGAAAAAATAATCAAATCATTATTGTAAAACACATAGCATGCCAATGTATATTATCACAATTAGTGTTAGCATAATGTGCACATTAGCCACATTAGAAAGTGCAGCAGGCCATAACCACTGGGTGCATCCGTCTATTATTCACAATATCACACTGACCATGTGCTATTACTACCCAACTACTGTACCCCTACAATCAGCATTCATCAGGGTTTGTCTCATGGTTCCAAACAGGGTGTCAGTCTAAGAGGAAATCCAGCTGCACTGATCTCTGATTAGCCCCTCGGGCCCGACCGGATAAGAATACAAAATGATGCAACATCTAAGTGTCACCTGATGGGATTCTTTTTATGCTCCATATAATGAGATCCCATTAGCTTAGATTCTCCCACATGATTTGGAACCAATAATTTAAGAGAAAAAAAGATTACTTGTCTCTTGATGAGGTCAGTAGGTTTGTAGGTTAGAAGTCTTGCCAGAGGCGATGTTGATTGCTGGCCTTGCTTTGGAGACACCTGTGGGAAAGGGAAGGGCCCACCCAAGTGACTGCATGTGTGTGTATATGTGTGTGTATGTATGTGCATTTATGTGTCTAAGCTGAACACGTTTGTCAAATACTCAGAGAGGATTGCAGAGTAGAGCGAGCCTGGGCGTGTGTGAGAGAGAAAGAGTGAAAGGAACAGCAAGTGAGTGTGTGAGTATGCTGTATACAAACCACAGCTTTGCTCCATGCTGTAATTTACCCTGCCGCCAAAACCACCGCTGCTTCTGCTGTTGCTGCCTAGCGCTGCGGCAGAGTTTAGCTTCTCTGGCTGTCTCGCTGGCTGGGGCTGGCTAGCGCTTGTAGACGGGGGTTATGCTAACCCTATGACTGTTTGTTTATCTTGCAGCCAGAACCGACCATTAAAAGTGGGCCCTCAGTCAAAAGCACAAAAACAGACGCTTGTCATGTTCGAGGGCTGTAATTGTAGCTCTCGCGTGATGTTTTTATTTTCCCTCTGACCTCGCTGGATAAACTCAAGAAGCCACTTAACATCGGGCTTGGCTTGCCAGAGCCCAGAGAGAGAATTAAGCAACATGCAGTCAAAGGAGACACATCTTTTTCCCCTCCCTTTTTAATTCATAGCTGGGACCACTTGCTGTTGCTGTTGACTTTACCCTCATCTCCCGACCATATAAAAGACTGGGTACCTGTGGCTTGATTATAACGTCTCCATGCACTCCCTTTAAATCTTATGCATTATCACTGGCACGGAGATCAACTACACTGCAAACTTGTTGAACGCTACCACACATGCTTTGTTTACTATGGGAAACAAGCGTCTTTAAATTAGCCTCCTGCAGATTGCTATGTGCATAAAACAGTCCTGCACCACCGCTGCAGGGATTTGGACAAAACATAGCTTATACTTTAACATCATCCCAAAACAAGTGAGCCCATGCAGTCTCGCTTCCTTGAAATGTTGACAGGATAGAGCTCAGAGGTTCCAAACTTCACTTGTGGTTGTCATCAATTAAGCTGGAAACACAGGGTACTCTGGGGACACAATCCCTCCCCTTCTCCAACTCTCCCTCTTATCCCTCTCTCTTTATCTGTGTCTATGTCTGCTTAGCATCATTATGAAATGTGCAAATGTCACAGGGCAGAAGAGAGACAAAGCGATTCAAGAGAAAAATCGAGGGAGAGAGGAAATCAGCTTGGTTACCATTTTCCATGTGACAGGCATAATTGACAATTTTGAGCCAGGCCAGGGGAGTCTCATCTGGTGAGTCAGAGGAATTTAGTGAGATTAAAGGTTAAGACGGGCTAATTACTTCAATAAGACACCCAGACATGTTCAACGCTGTTGTTACATCAACCTACAATCTAGCAGTGCGGATGATGAATTTAAAACTGCGGTTCACAGAAGAATCAGGGAAAAGAGAAGTAAACGTTTCTCAGACAGAACTTGTTGACAGCTAAATACCACTAAGTAATATCAAATCACTCCAGATGTTGAACAGAATCTGAACCTTAAGGATGAGCTAGGAGTTTAATGGTATAAAAAAATCCACAATTTGATATGTATCTCACTTTTTATGGTCACGGTTCTTTCGGTACAACAAGAAAAAAATGCAAAAAAAACCAAAAAACATTTTTTGCATTATTTGGAAAAATATAAACATTAAATGGTGTTGTGGTTGTCCATAATTCCTACTGTAAAAATCAAGCCACTGAAATGTTGGCATATCGTCAGTAAGAACAAAAAATAGATACATGTCAATATGTCAGGAAGGCTCCATCGTTATTACAAAAGACTGCAACCTGCATATTAGGAAATATAAAGTAAATGAAAAACAAGACTAAGAGTCTAAAGTCATGCTAGCGGCAGCATGCTAACATATGCTCACAGTGACAATGCTAACATGCTGATGTTTAGCAGGTATAATGTTTACCAGCTGTTAGCATGCTAACACAACGTACAGCTGAGGCTACTGAGAATGTTATCAGTTTTGTAGGTATGTGGTCATAAACCAAAGCATTGGACAAATAACATTTTTACCTGATGGTGGCGCTAGATGAAATGTCACAATCAATTAATAATGAGGGGAACATGAATGGTTTTGCCAAATTTCATGGCAATCCATCTGATAGTCATAGAGATATTTCACTAAAGCTAAAAAGTCCATTAACAAGAGTGCAGCATATTTATAATTAACATAAATTGACCATTAGAGCCAGAGTAAGTTAGAGTTTAAGGGTTTTGACAAAAATTTTAACATTTTTGCTTAATGAAGAAAGTGTAAGAAAGACCGAAATGAACGCCCTGTACGGGTTTGGGACGGATACACGTACTGTTACACCCTGAGGTGTATGTCGACTATCCCTTTGACTCAGTTTCTGGCTGTGATCCAGTATCATCGCTCAGTCACTCGTTTGCCATTTATGCCATTTTGTGACAGGGAGGAGCGGCAGATGGACAGAGAGACAGGGAGTGGTGCCCCTGCAACGCCACAGTGGCATAAACGATGAGCTGTCAAAGCCCAAGAGTAAATTGCTGTGGAGTAAATATATGCTTCAGCACGGTGTAGGTCTCGCCAGGTCATTGTGGTGGGTGTATTGTGTGCATGGAGGAAGCCACAGTGGTACAGCGAGTCTCTGTATGTGTGTTTGCGTATTTGTAAAGATGTGTGGCGTGCCAGTGGAAAGTGAGAGGAATCCACATCTGTTAATAGTCTTAGCTCCACTTTGAAACATTCTCTGAATGTTTGTTGTTCTGGAAGTGACGGATAAACACAGTACTTGTAAAGTTTCCTTCATGGACTTTGGTTTTCGCAGTATCTTGTCTGTGGTGAGCTCCACTCATCAGCGTGCCAGGAGACCAGGGTAAAGAACAGGAAAGGCCGCCTTTGCCCTTTTGTGGCACCAAATAAGTGACGGTCCTTCTTGGTGTCCCACACTAACCACATCTAGAGGAGTCCTCCTCAAACCTCCACCCTCCGCTTTGCCGGATTAGATCTCCTGGCCATCCCACCCAGTGACTGAACACTGAGGCCTGGGTAGCTGGCGCAGGCGAGGTGGTTGTCTGAATGAGACCGCAGGCCGACTTGGCTGACTCCTCCAGCCTCCTTGGTAGACCTTCACTAAGGCTTCATTACAGACTTGGGAGCCAAGGGCAGGACCACACTGTGTGCATGTGAATGTGTGTGTTTATGTGTGTGTCTGTGTATGTGTGGCCATTTTTGCGTACATATAACTGTTTGCTTATGTGTTGTATGTGTTTACTGGTGTGTTGTCTTAATTTCTCTTTCAGGCACATGTATCTGTGCCTTCACATTATGTGTTTAATGTGAACATGTGTGTCTCTGTGTATGGTTTGTGCACACTCCCCACACTTAACAAAAATCCCAAGATTGTTGAGTCCCCACAACTAAGAGACTTCAACCTTGTTCAGACAGACCCCAAGTTTCAAAAATAGAAGAATTATCTTTAAATAACCACCAGCAGGAGATCGTCCCGTGTCTTTCATGGACCAGAAAAAGACTCAACTCTCTTCAGGCTTGAGTGAGTGGCAGTTTTGGGTTATGCTGTAGTTCAAGGAATGTTCATGATGCATCACCCGACTGCTTCCCTCTCTATATAAAAACAAGAGCACATACAGAAGACTTCTGAGCTCAACCACCGGGCCCCTTGGGCCAAACGTTGACTTAGATGACATCAAGTCAAGACCTGATGTAACTGAAAGTCTGTATGAATATAATGATATAATAATGAAATGGTACATGTAAAATACATACAAATACATGTACATACATACATGTGAAATGCATGCAAATAGCAGGCAGAAGCAAGTAACTTGTCAAGAATGACCTCCAAATGTGGGGGTGTGTGTGTGTGTGTGTATAGCCTCCCAAGTACCCTGGATGTCACACAGTGCTGTCACTAAGTGTAAATGAGTTCGCTGAGGGGCTCTGGTAGGTCAGAGAAGTCACCGAAGCCTGTCCAAGCCTCTATTTCTTCCCTCCCTCCAGAGGTGGAAAGTAACATAAGTACTTAAGTACATTTACTCAAGTATTGTACTTAAATGCAATTCTAAGGCACTTGTACTTTACTTAGTATTCACATTTTATGCTACTTTGTACTCCTCTACGTTTTAGAGGGAATTATTGCACTTTTTACTGCACTACATTTACACATCTACATCTATGACAGCTATTTGCAGATTAAGAATTTACAAAGCTATAATGACCATATGAAATATGATGCATTGTTATTAAGTAAATGAAACCACCCAACAGTATATAGAATAGGCAGAATTAGCTCTACCGCAGCCAGCTGCAACATCAAAGTGCTGCTTACATGTTAATGCATTAGTGATAAGAATCCAGTAGTTTAAAATATAATAATGTAACATTGACAGAGGACATTTTACCTGCAAAATTTGTTGTTTAGCAAAATTTTTATACTTGAAGAATATTTTGCTGACAATGCTTATCTACTTTTACTGACGTATTTACATTTATTGCTACTTTTACTTTAGTAAAGGATCTGAATACTACTCATAATCCATCTGAATCTGTACTCCATTTCCATGTGTAGATTCCTTCTTCTCCTTAATATCTCCCTCTCTGTGGTATTCATGCCTTTTTCTCGTCTCTTTCTTCTTTATCAGTTTTCCCTCCTGCCCTCTCCTCCCTTCCTCTTTGCTTTCCACGCCCATTTCCCACACCACATCTCTACATTGAGCCCTCTCCATCACTTTCATCCTCAGACCTGAATCACTTTATCTATTATTTCTCTCACCCCTCTGCCTTCCCTCGCTCTGTCTCTCTTTCTCTCCCAGGGGAGTAGTAATGGGATGATGGGTGGGTGGGCGGGCGGTCATCAGGAGTTTTGCCATGCAGCAGAGGCCTCTCTCACCTTCCACCACCTCCTGCAGCCATCCATCTCCATAAGCACACACTGACTGGGAAGCCCCTGCCTGCCTCAGCGTTTCAGACCTACATGCACACGCTTACACTGAATGCACATACAAAAGTGCACACCTAACAGAAAGTGGTGAGAAGGACAGCACACAGTGAGGAGACACATTTAAGAAATTAACTTTTTGGATATGGTAGGAGATGATTCAAAGAAGAAAGCAGACTTAACACAAATAGACTCAAACGCACACAATGCTACAAACAGTCATAACACATGCTTTTATAACTTAACCTTCTTCACCTAACCAGGAACCCACACTTGTACTGGGATGATCTCCTTATCCTCCTTTTCTATGTCACTCTCTCCATCTCCCTCAATCTCTCTCCTTAGACAAACCCAGAGGCAATTTGTCCCTGCAAAGCCCGTCTAATAGCAGCCTGAAATCGATGTCTTAACGGCAAAAAGGCCTCTTGCCTCAGAAAGCCTGCAGCCCAGCTCCACCATCACCAAGGCTTTAAATCACTAGATTATTGGTTTTATGAGTGTGACCCATGTGGAAATAATTGCTAATGTTCCAAGAGTAACCAGTGGAAAGGTGGGTAATGGGGCAATTTATAAATTCTGATTGTAATACATGGAAAGCATCCAGGCCATCTCCTCACTGTTATTTTATGGCTGTTCATAAAAGCAGGCCAAGCAGCACAACAGTTGCAGCGACCACAGCTATTAAAATCAATACTGCTGTCGCAAACGCTGTTGTTGCTGCTCTTTTGTTGTTTGAGGAGAGGGAAGCCTTTGGGACGAAGAGCAGCAAATCCAATTGTGACAAAAAGTTGGTCATAAATTATGTATACGTGGAATAACTTCAGAAATGTCTCTGAAATAATCTAAACACATGATTTTCCTACAGAGATGCCCATGTCTATATGGCTTGGCATTTGCTCACTTAGAGGCCCACTTGTGTCCACTCATTTCCTAATATCCGAGACTCTACCTAGGGACCCAAATCGGGCAGGGTCCAAATTATACCTGAGTGGATAAGAGCAGACTCACTATCAGCACTGATCATGCTGTCTGTCATAATCTTTGCTGTAGCAATGGTTGTAGCGGCTCATGGGTACTATAGTATTTAGAGCCATGACAGAAAATATGTGACTTCACAGAAACAAAGTTTAAAGTCCAACTCAAGTCCAATTAAATTGCATTTTTTGTCTGTTACAGCATATAACATATCTGGTCTCGTGTTCTCCTAAGAGAAAAATATCTGAAACCAAAAAGGAGAAATTTGTATTTCATATTTTTTAATATCATGATAGCAGCCCCTATTTTTGCATTAATTCGTCAGAATACCATTAGTTCTCGTTTTAGTTCTAGTTTACGTAGGTGGAGAACTTGTTTCCTCACAGCCAATCAAATCTTTGCATAAATCAGTAACATCACCGTTCAACCAAAGGCAGAGTTACACTAACAGCCAGACAGCAGCCTACTACACAACACAAGAACCACAACAACCCACATTAGCTTTCCTGCTGAAGTGTCCTTCTTATCTAACTTACAAACGTGAACACACATCTTGTCCTGCACCGTAGCTTGTTGAACGAGCGACCAAACAAACATTCACCGGGGGAAAGTGCACTGCTAACATGAGTTTGTAGGCTTTGATAGCTAATTAGCTGTTCAGCTGCAGCACATTAAACAACATATAAACTTACCTGCAAATGTCACTTTGGCCTGTTTAGATGCTGGTGTGGTCCTAAATACCACTGCAAACAACACTGTCTGCCCATGACTTATAAGCTACAGCGCTTTTTGTTTGTTTACTTTGTCTCTAGTTCACCTGCCGGAGCTCAGCCTCCCAGGTGCTGTCAATCAAATACAGACACTGACCCACCCCTCAAGCCGGTTAAGATGAAAAACAGCATTTCTGATATTAACTAGTCCTTAACAGGTTTTTTTTAACACTACTGCCTTTCATCTCTGTGATCTGAGGTGAAGAGCAGCTCCTGAGCTGAGTGTCCTGCACAGATATTACCTGCTGTGTGGCTCGACAGCAGACCAGAGAGACACAGAACAAAGAGTAAATGGAGGTGTCTGGCCTCGAGCCTAATGACATCCCACTCCTTTCCTCCTCTTTCAACCCTCACTGCAGCTTTGGTCTACTCTCCATTGGTCCAGTCAGCAGGACACCACAAAAATAGCCCATTCCCTCTCTTTATGGTTCCCATAACCATACAGGCGTGCATGGGAGCCCGGTAATTTTCCACTACAGCTAGAAAGTGTGTGTGTGTGTGCGTGGGATGTGTGTTTGTGCGTGTGCTTGCCGGCTCTTGCTTATAAGAGCACATACCCATGAGTATATATTTATCTTATTAATATTTGTCCACATGTGTTGCGGGTGTTTGTAAATAAACATTTGCACTGCATGTAATTACATGCAAATGTGATCACAAAAGTAAAGTAGATTTGAATGAGTGTGTGTGTTTGTGTGTAGTCCAGATGGGCTCCAGTTGTTTTACCTCTGTCCTAGTTGTGTGTGTGTGAATGCTTGAGACATGGATGCACAGACACCTTAGACACATTCATTCTAACACTGGCATCACACATGCACACACACTTTGGTAATAGTAAGTTGGGCAAATGCAGAACTGTCTCCATGTGGCAATACTGTATGTGTCACACAACTCCACCCTAAACAGACAAAAATGTCAACCTCATGTCTCACATACACACTCAGACTTACACTCTGTTCACCCTCCATTTTTTAAGACCTCTCTAAAAACCTTAAGTTTGAAACACAAAACTTCCTCAATATTGGAAACACACGCTTGATAGAGTCAAAAGGAGAAGTCAAAACAGGCCACAGATGCATTTGGTTCTAGTGTGGTTAATAAAAGCTCTGGGGTAACGGTTTGAGGCAGCATCTAATTCAGTCCACATTCAGTTAGAGGGAAGCCACAATGCTTGTGGGTGGTCCAGGGCCTGTCAGCACTGCCATTTTGTCTTCTGATGTCACATGTTTAGATTTAAGGCTCAATTTGCTCTCCTTTCTCCATGCTGCAGCAACTAAATGTGCTCAGAAGGAAAGGATAAGTGAAAGGAATCCACAGGCAGAGACGGGAAGTCCAAATGTAAAGATTTTTTTTCAGGAATATAAAACAGATGAGCAGACTGGCTTTTAGGATGTTTGTGCTTTCGGATGGATATAAATGTTGCCTAAAAGCTGTGAGAATGCTATTCTGTTTTTACAAGACAAATAACGCAAACAGAGAAATGAGAAAGCAAGAGCCTACAGCTCTTTCAGTACATTGACAAAAGTAATTTGATCCACCCCTGAGAAATTCAATAAGGGACGGAGATCTCAATCTAAAATCTCTCAGCCTCACTATTCCATCAGATGCATCGACATGATTTCACATCTCCAAACCTAAAACCTCTGCGAGCTCCTGATGAAGAGTAATCCATCTTGATCAGAAAACAATATGATGAACAATCCCTCTAATGTATTGATGTTGACAACTTAGCCATGAGACTGTTATTGCGGGTTTGTGGGCGAGCAGCGCAGCAAAAACAATGTGCTATCAACGCATTCTATGAAGCACTGTTTGCAAAAAGACGGAAACCAATACATCTAAATCTTGCAGGTGTGTACTTTATGTGCGCACACACACATATTCACACACACCTCCACTGCTCTATTTTACACACTTTAAATACAGTGTGTCATCTTGCACATCGATGCAGAGTTACACACCCACAGACGTGTGTGAGTGTGTGTGCACACAGTCACACACACTCACAGTTTCCATCCCACTTTTGTTCTTCGTCTTAGAGTATTATAGGTCACAGTTATGCAATTGTGTAGGGGTAGCCTATTTTCACCAAACCTCTTTCTCACTTTTCTTTCTGTCTCTCTATCTATTCTGTCTCTCAAATTGTTAAAATGTTTGAAAAAACCCTCAGAATTCACTTTAGAGCGGCAACAATTAGTCGATTGACAGAAAATGTGTTAGCAACTACTCTGACGATTAATCATTTACATCATTTTTTAAGCAAAAATGACTAAAATGTATTGTTTCCAGGTTCTCAAATGTGAATGTTTGCTGCTTTTCTGATATTAAACAAAATTTCTCTAGGTTTTGGTCTAATGGTCAGACAAAGTAATCAAATTGAATATGTCAACTTGGACTTTTGGAAATTGTGATATTGTTTTACTATTTTCTCACAATTGATGATGAATTAAGAAAATAGTCGATAATGAAAATAATTTGTAGTTTCAGCCCTAACTGACTCTCGTGTTTTATTATTCACTGTAAAGAAATGAATTCCTTGTCCATTTGAATATGTGCATTGTTTCGGTGGATCATTTGACCTGTCAGTACAAACAATTCAGACTCAGTAAATGTCAGAAGATCAACTGGCTGCTAAAACAACACATCACCGTGAACATACAACTGTTGATTGTCCATTACATTGTGATTAATACATGGCTATTGATCGTTTTTGTGAATTCTGCATGTTGTTTTGTAGCTTTTTACTTGCAGCTCTGCTGTGTGGTCAACAGCGTCTTCCAACCACGTCAGCCTGACAAGAAGCGCACGTCTGCTGTCTGCACACATCAGTGACCACATGAAGACATGCCTCCACAAACGCGCACACACACACGCACACACACACACACACACACACACATATATATAAAGACATATAAGATATGAAAGATGTAAGTAGTATGTGAACCAATTTGCATGTATGTATTTGTCTGGTCAGCAATGTGTGTATGCGTGAAAGTGTTCTGACACTGTGCACGGAAACAAACTGCAGCACACAACTCATCTGCTTACATTCTGACTTATCAGCTAGATTACCTTGACAACTCTGACAGTGCTGCACATGCACAGATAAAGGATAAGTTCAGCTTAAGTCAAAGGAGGGCAAACATGCAGATGGCATATGTTTGAGGAACATGTGTTCATGTAGAAATGACAAAAGACATGAGGAATGAGAACAAGAGAGATGAAATGCGTTGCTCTGTCTGGTCATTATTGATGAATTCATACAAATCTAAAGAAATCAAATTTGTTTTGGAAAATGAAATATTCATAAGCCAAAGATATATCCAAATATAAATGGAAATGTATTTGCTTACTGTGGAGTAATTTGTGGTTGTTCAGAATGTTTTTGTACTTGGTTGTCAAGAAATTCCAATACAATAACAGCACACAAATTAACAGAAAAATATTTGCTGTTTCTGTGCAGGTTTTGCTCATTATGTTTGTGTGGGATACGTCTGGGATTCTACCCCCCCCCCCCTCCCATTTGCACTACGTTTCAGTTACGTTCATGTGATTTAGTTTGGCTGGTAGGGGGAGTCAATTTGCATCCTGCTTCTGTCTTTATTGAGAAGAAAGAGGAAAAGAATCACAGTGAGCAACGTCTCACCAGTTGCCATGACAACTCACCATACCCAATAACCCGTGGAAAAAAAATTTGTGTGTAGCCGTCACACACACAGGAGCACTCTCTCGGCCATGGTTTGAGGGCAGACGAAAATCTTGTTTACATTGCCGAGACTCGCTCATACACACACAGGCACAAACAAACTGCACGGAAACAATCTATCCACTTCACTACAAAAAACCTTCAAGCAGCTCTGTCGGCACATCCTGTGTAGATGTGAGCCACCAGAGAATACAGTAACCCATAACTGCATGTGGTGTTACAGTTTCTATGTCAGATATCCGGATTGAAAGAAGCTCTTTAACACAATGAGAAACTAAAAGAAAGACACAAAAACCCCCCACTTCATTTAACATTTGCTTAAAAGCTGCTATAAGCTGTTGGAGAAGAGAGGGTGCAAAGTGCAGACTGCTTCTTAAAATTATTCCAGTAGGTCTGTGTTTGAAGCGTAAATGGTTTTAGTGCAGCAGCAGGAGGAGGAGGAGGAGGAGGAGAGCTCTGGGTTTAGAGAGGCTGCTACTTGTGGCTTTTGGGTTTGCGGGCTTTTGTATAAGATATAACGGTTCAGTTTCCCTGTCAGCATATTTAGGCCATGTAAGCCACTAGTGGGGTTGTGAGACAACAGACGTGTTGAGAACAAAAAAATGGGCCTTAAAAATAGTCACGACAATGTCTAGCTTTGCATTTCATTGCATTTGCATGGATAAGATACGATTTGATACGATTTTAACTTATCGGTCCAGTATGCAATGAGCAGCAAACACATGTAGAAAACATAATGCAAAGGTTAAAGCATGTTATTCAAGACATTCAGCATTTCTGTTAGAAAACAAGGCGTGGCTTAGGCCAACTCAAATTACTTTAAAACTCTGCAGGACAATTGTTGAAAAAGACTAAACTTATATCAGACAGTACAACTTCTCAACATCTTTACTCTGGCTGCCAATAAAGTTTAGAATTGGGTGCTGTTAAGTGTCTTCAAATCAGTGGCTCAGGGCTGTTTATTTATACAAAAGTCAAAGGCTGACATCATTTAAGTATTGTAGCTTTAATTGGATGATTTTGTGACTTTTTTTGAATATCATATCCCAGAACTAACACGTACATCGCAACGCAACCCACTTAGCCTAATCCTAAACTACACTGTTCAGTTCATTCGCAGGGCCTCCACTGCCTCACTTGAGTGACAAGCAACCAGGTCAGCCTGGACTCATGACAAATTGACAATTTCTTAGTATTTATTCTTTGTCTTTATTCAGTCATTAGTGTTTTGTGACCTCAAACAGTATTTTACTTTGCGCTGCATTCACAATAGTATACAGCTCTTTCAGTGAGTTCGCAGCAGTTGAGTTGCAAGTGTATAAATTAACAACTCTGTTCTGTTGCTGTGTCAGACATTGTTTCAGTGTGAACAAAGCGCGCACACATGCAGGCAGTGTCACCCTCCAGCGACAGTTTGGTTGCTCAGTGGGTTAGCAGTTCACTTAAAGTAGTCTTTCCCAAACTTAGGGTCCCGACCCAAAATGGGTCACGGACCCGTTTTTATTGGGTCGGCAGAGTTAAATGCATAACAATGCTACAATATGTGAATTCATAGGCTGGTCTGTTCACAACAACCAACAATAACCTAATATCCTGGGGCTTCCCATAACCTGAACTTTTAAGGACCTTAACAAATTTTTGCTACGAGGTTCTTCCTTGTGTTTCAACTTTATTTTACAAACTGGGATATTTTGTCAATAAAAAAAAATCTACAGCGGGACCGACTGCCGTTTTTATATGCTGTTTCAGCGAATGAAGAAGGTCAATACCGATACAATGATAAACTGGTGATGACTGTTGTCATCATCTATGTTGTGATGTGATGACACATCTGCTTGATCAATCATGATCAACCCTTGAAAGTACCTAGAACTTGCATTTAGTGTCACCTCCTGAGCAGAGATGGTATTTAGTTACAGGAACTCGCACCCACAGAAGGTGAAGAACAAAGGAAACAAAAGCAGAGACCTGTGACAATGCCTACATGTTAGGTAGGTGTCAGGTTAAATAGTTAAACAGTGGAAAAGGGGTGATGCAAATGTGTGTAGATAAATTCAATTCAATTCAGTTTTATTTATATAGCGCCATATCATAACTAAGTTATCTCAGGGCACTTTTTCATATAGAGCAGGTCTAGACCGACTCTTTATGTTTACAGAGACCCAACAGTTCCCACCATGAGCAGCACTAGGAGACAGTGGCAAGGAGAAACTCCCTTTAACAGGCAGAAACCTCGAGCAGAACCAGAACCAGGTTCTGGGTGGGCGGTCATCTGCCTCGGCCAGTGAGAGAGAGAGAGAGAGAGAGAGCAGGAGGAAAGAGAACATACAGTAGTACAGCACAGTACAGTTCTACATACAGATGTAAAATAATAGTAGTGCTAATGGTATTAATGTTAATATTAATAAAAATAATACTAATAGCAATATTATGATAGTAATACTAATAATTAGACCAATAATAACAATATCAGCAGCGGCCGCTGAGCAGGAACACGGGGGCAGCAGGTGGCCTGAAACCACAGATCCAGACTCCACAGCTCCGGAGGCAGAAACACTCGCAGAAAGCAACAGAAGGAGAGAGAGAGGGAGGAGAGAAAGGGAAGCAGTCGAGTTAGTAACAAACATTAATGGTATAAGAGTTCGTACAGATGGAGAGGGAGAGGAGGAGAGAGGAGCTCAGTGCATCATGGGAAGTCTCCCGGCAGTCTAGGCCTATAGCAGCATAACTAAGGCGTGGCTCAGGGCTCACCTGAGTCAGCCCTACTATAAGCTTTATCAAATAGGAAAGTCTTAAGCCTACTCTTAAATGTGAGGAGGGGGTCTGCCTCCCATACACTGGTTCCACCATGGTTCCACAGAAGAGGAGCTTGATAGCTGAAGGCTCTGGCTCCCATTCTACTTTTAGAGACTCTAGTAACCACAAGGAACCCTGCATTCTGGGAGCGCAGTGCTCTAGTGGGGTAATAGGGTACTATGAGCTCTTTAAGATATGATGGTGTCTGACCATTAAGGGCTTTGTAGGTGAGGAGAAGGATTTTAAATTCAATTCTAGATTTTACAGGGAGCCAGTGCAGAGAAGCTAATATGGGAGAAATATGATCCCTTTTCTTGGTTCTTGTCAGTAAGCATGCCGCAGCTTTCTGGATCAACTGGAGAGTCTTAAGGGACTTATTGGGGCAGCCTGATAATAGGGAGTTGCAATAATCCAGCCAAGACGTAACAAATGCATGGACGAGTTTTTCTGCATCTTTTTGCATAAATAGATAGTATATGTGTCTGTACAACATGTGGTTTCTTGTGAACTTAACCGCTGTCCCTCGGATTGGTACCAAACTAGAGCCGTCAGTCATTAGTTCTGCTCAGCTCAGCTCAGCTCTTGTGACTGGGGTACCGCATATCTTTAACAATGCAATGCTTTCACACTCAACCTGCACCTAATTGGCCATCTCAGAAAATTACACCGCAGAACACAGCACAAGACAGACACACACCACTATAGGGCACATATGACAACTTACTCAGAAGACAGAAGATGAAAACAGCTCCTCACAGTCTTCTGTGGTTGTTTCAGAGAACAATCCTCCCCAGCAGGTGGACATTAAAAGATCTGATTCACATTAGGGTTTCACGCTGTAGATCAAAGTTAACTATAATATATATACTTGAGTTGAGACATTACTACTACAACGTGAAGTGAGAATTTTATGAATGTGAACATAAAATCTGTGTCTCATGATTCTTTTGGTACATAACATCTTCTGAATATTCTGGCACAACATGTAGTCATGGGAAATTAAGTTGCTTTCCACATGAATGTCGCCAAACAATTGCTATTTGCAGAACAGTAGACAATACGTTGACAGTAGTACAAAGTGTGGCCCAGAATCATATTCCCACTGATTAGAAATGCACAAACAGTTAGATGCCATACTGTATACAGCCCCCGGTATGGACTAAAACTGCCAGCAAAATCCGCAAATTAAAATGTAAAGCTGGTCTAAGCACCACCTTGATGAAATCCCATATTAAGCCGAGCAGCGAGTCAATGTGCACTGGAGGGAATGAGAGTGAAGTCAAGCCAACAGGGAGTTCTGCCTCCTATCTCGTCCCCCTTCCCTCTTTTTCTCCACTATCATTACCTTGTCTGTCACTCGCCATGCAATTTCTCTCCCTTTCCCCCCCTTTTTTTGGCTATCTTTATAACCTTTCCCTACTCACTAACTGTTTCCCTCTCCTTCCTTCTTTCCCCTCAAGGTACCTCTCCTGCTCCCCCAATCCCCCCCCCCC